>JAOEGS010014183.1:1276-44247 GCA_025447755.1 Corythornis vintsioides
CCGGGAGCTCCCCGGGGAGCAGCCGCAGCCCACCCGGGAGCTCCCCGGGGAGCAGCCGCAGCCCACCCGGGGCAGGGCGGGATCCCCGCGGTGCCTCTTCCCCGGGCCAGCCTGACCCGCCGCCGGGAAGAGCTGTTCCCGGAGCCGCCAACGCAGAGACGCGTGGGGCCGCGGAGGTGGCATCTGCGAGCTCGGAGAGAGGAAAGGGAAGAAAACCCCCCGTGCTCGGAGATCCCCCCGAAGCTGGCAGCAGGAGCAGCCCCCCTGAGCTCACCAAGGAGATGGGAAGAGGGAAGAAGGTGACAGCGGAGGAGCAGATGTCCCGAGAAGCTGGTGTGGAATATAAAGCCCCATTTTCTGCTTTGCATCCCGAGATCCTCCATCTGTTAGCGACAGAGGGTGTCGGAGGGCACAGGGAAGGGGCATCCAAGAGTGACCTCAGCAGTGCACAGAAGCCTCGGGAGCCCGAGCAGCAGATGGCTGCAGTTTCAGAGCCCATCCCGACCACGAGGAGGGACAGGGAGCTGGCTCTGCCCCCCTTCTCCCTCCACACCTCCAAAAACCAGCCCATCTGTCTCTCCCGGGCCCCTGGCAGGAGCACCCTGGCAGGTGGCACGGGCATGGAGTGGTTTCCAGAGTTCTATCCTAATTATCACAGTATTTTTCTGAGGAAGCCTTTCCAAGAGAGCGAGGGGATCACGGTGAAGACACCAAAGGGCAGCTCCTCAGAGGGACACCGAGGTAACGTGGGGAGCAAACCTCCCTGCTGCTGAGGGTTGAACTGGGGGAGAGGTGGGGTTGGGAGAGGCTGGGCTTGTCCAGAAGGGAATCCAGGGAAGTTAACTGCCCAACCCCCAGCCTGAAAGAAACACCCCAACGTTTCACATTTGGATTTAGCTTTGAGTCAGGACCCAGCATGTTTGGGCTGGTGGAGCCAACTCACTCTGTGGGAGAGCTGAGCTGCTTTTCCTCTCTGACCAGTCAGCCCCAAGCCCAGATCCATGCTGCTGTGCCAACACCAGTGCCACGCTCACCAGCCAGCACTGGGCACATGGGTGCTGTGCACTGTGACCCCCCTCCCTTTCCTACCTTTGACTTCTCCCCCTTCTTCCCATGCAGGTTCCCTCTCAGAAAGGCACCTGCTGGACGTGAGGCTGGGGGAGCTGCCCACGTGGCTGGCTACCTGTGACTTCTCTCCCCAGGGGCTGCTTGGAGGAGTGCAGAAAGGTGAGGCTGGATTCTCAGCTCCTGGGGCAGATTCGTTCCTGATTTACTTCCAGCAGCCTGGTCTGAGTGGCCAGTCTGGATCTTTATCAAGAAGTAAATAATGGAATTGTTTTGGTTGGAAGAAACCTTCTAAAGTCTTCCAGTCCAACCAGCACTGCTAGGGCACCCCTGCCCCATGTCTCTCAGCTCCACAGGGAGCTTTGAAACCCCTCCAAGGGACTCCACCCCTGCCCTGGGCAGCCTGGGACAGCCCTGGAAGGGAAGAAATTGTTCCTCAGCTCCAACCTCAACCTCTCCTGGGGCAACTTGAGGCCAGCGCCTCTTGTCCTGTCCCTTGTTAGCAGGGCCTGACCTCCCCTGGCTCCACCCTCCTGTCAGGAGCTGTCAGAGCCAGAAGGTCTCCCCTGAGCCTCCTTCTCCAGGCTCAACAAGCCCAGGTCCCTCAGCTGCTCCTCCCCACACTCCTGCTCCAGACCCTCCCCCAGCTCCCTTGCTCTTAGAGAACAACAATCAGAGCCAGCCATTTGGCTGTGGAAAGTTACATGGAAACAGATTCATTCCTTCAGTCCTGCACATGATTTGTCCCCTGTGACTGTTCCCACAGCCTGGAGCAGCTACTACACCAAATACATCGACGTGAAGCGGGGCGGCCCGGCGGGGATCTCCATGCTGCTGGCTGGGTACTGCCTCCTCAGCTACAGCTGGAACTACCAGCACCTCAGTAAGATCTCCTTCCTGCTGTCTCAGTTCAGCCAGTTCCCCTCCTCTCATAGCAGGTGGAAGGTCTGTTTGCCCTTCGTGGTGATTGGAGCTCTGAAATTGTTTGAATATTTCACAGTTCAGTCTCCTCTCAGAGCTCTGAGAACATTATTCTGAGCTGGCTTAGGTTGACAGAGGAATTTTGCTAATAAAGGTGCTCAAAACACTTTGACAGCACCTCCCTGGAGAGCACCAGGGAGCTTCTAAAGCCTGCAGGAACCAGAGGGAAGAGCTGCTCCAACCCTGAGCACCCTTTCCCTGGCTTTACTTATCACTACAAGGGGTGTTGCAGCTGCCCCAGCTCTCATGTGCAGCTCCACAGCACGTAAGCAGAGGAGGCTGCAGCATCACAGAGCACCCCAGGTTGGAAGGGACCTCCAAAGGTCATTTGGTGCAGCAAGCAGGGGCACCCTTAACTAGATCAGGTCACTCAGAGCCCCCTCGTGCAGCCTTGAGCTCAGTGCTGGGCTTTGTTCTCTCCTCTCTAGAGCATCATCGCTGGAGAAAGTACCACTGAAGAAGCTGGAACAGCCACAAATGCCTGACTGGGAGTCAGTAAGTGCTCAGCACCAGCACCCTCATGGGGATTGGATCAGCAGAGGCCCTTGTGCCATCACAGATTATGTTCTTCAATCATTGAGGGGGCTGCTCTCCTGCAGACAGGGGGGTGACACTGCCAGGACAACCTGCTGTCACTGCTGTGGGGTTTGGGCAGAGCTTTTAGTAGCAAAGGAGTTGCCCCTTGGGGTTCCATATAGAGTAGAGCACCTGTAGAAACCCAAACCTCTCCCTTTCTCACAGGGTAACTTGTTAAAATAGATTAATTGGTGTATGGCCCCAGTGTTTAGCAGTCAGTGGGTTGGGGCAAGGGGAGCTTGGGCCAGGATAACCATTCCCTTGAAGAGTTGTGCCCCAACTCGCCCCTCTCCACAGCAAGGTCCACGGGGCTTTGCTCCCAGCCAGCAGGAGAAGGTTGGTCCCTACAGGACCCTTCCACAAACGACCTCTCTCAGCACTGCCCAGGCTGAGAGAGAAGGACTTGGGTGATGACATCAAAGTGGCAGCACCGTGGCCTCAGCGCCCTATTTCTGGAGGAGGAAAATCCATTGGCTGAGCTGTTGTGCCCAGAGGGCAAACCAATGTCTGCATCAGGCAGATGAGGACAGTTAGGAGAGCACTAGTCAGGGCCTGCCAGGGCCAGACTTGTCTGGGAAAGGGCTGGTCACGTTGCAGGCATGAAGGGGGAGAAAGAAGCCAAGGAGAAAAAAAAAAAATAATCCTGAACTCTTTATTCCAAGAGGTGTTTCACCAAAAACTCCCTCTTGCCAGCAATAAAAACCTGGGTGAATTTTCCTTTCCTGCTTGATACAGCATGTTCTCAACCACTGCTCCTCACCCTGCTGTGCAGGGCACACCCACACCTGCCCAGTACCCCCTGCCTCTCCAAACCTGTGGTCTCATGGTGCTTCTGTCCCCATCCAGCTGCACAGGAGGGACCCACAGTGAAGATCCTCATTCCAGTGGCCTTTGGGAAGTGGGGATTTCACTGATGCTGCTGCAGAGAGGCCGGGGAGATGGTGTTGAGCAAAACCAACTGGCATTTTCAGCCCCAGTCCCCTTCAGCTCTAAGTCCACATTCTCAGTGGGAACCCAGGCAGACCCCCAGCTCCCTGTGGCTCACCCCATGTTCACCTCAGAGGTGGTTGAGCCAGCAGTGGGGTCCAGACCCCCCCATCCCCAGTGGGTAGAGAACATGGGCAGCCCCTTCTCACCCTGGCACCCACCCCAGCAGCTCACCAAGCACAATCATAGCAGGCACAGCCCATGGTGCTGGCAGTGGCATCAACATGTGGGAAGGGATGGTTCTTGTTGCTGCACTCACCTGTGGGAGCAAGGACTGGGGTGGACAAAGCTCCTCAAAGCCAAAGGCAGTGGGAATTGCTCCAGGATGGTCTGGATGAGAGGAACTGGGATACTCTGGGAGCATCCAGGCTTGGCCTGGGGAACGCTGGCCCTGGGAGGGTGACAGTGGCATTTCTTCCCGCAGACAGGAGGTGGCATCAGGCACTTGTTCGAGGCCAGACCAGAGGGACATGGATGCTGTAGTGGGAGAGGCTCCTTGGAGCCCCCAACCCAGTCCCACACTTACCAAACCTGGAGTAGAAATATTTGTGCATCTTGGTCACACCATGCTCATGCAGAAAGTCACACCCACCACCCTGCTTGCAGAGTCTGCACAGCCAGGGCTTGCACACCACCATCCTCTGCCCACCAAGGTGCTGGAGGGGGCTCTGCACACCTGGCTGTGGCACACACCTGCTGGCACAACCTGCCTGGGCCCCATGACCCCACCAGCACACCCCCCAGCAGCTCCTCCAGTTCTTCCAGCACCCAGTACCCCCCTGCCCCAGCAACCCCTAGCTCCTCAGCTTGGGACACACCAGCAGGAGCTTTCCTGGGTGTGGAGGAGATCTGCAGCACCCACTGGGTGCACAGGGTTTGGTCTCCCCAGCCCTGCCAAGGCCTGGTTGCCCTGGAGGTGTCCAAGCACACAGCACAGAAGGAGCAGAACTCATCTGACAGGCTGGGGAACGATGGGCTCTGAGCAGCATCAGCATTTCAGGACAAAATCTGCCAGCCTGCTGGCCCCAGAGCAACCTGCCACAGATGTGGGCTGGTCATGGAGTGGAGAGGGACCAGTCTGGCTCCCTGATGCCCCCAGGATCTTGCAGGGTAAGGTTGGTCCCATCCCAGCACTCCCCCTCTGCTGAAGATCTCACAGGCAGCAGCCCCCCAACACTTCTTATACCCCTCCCACCATCCAAGGGTGCCACAGCATTGTCTCCAACTTACTGTCCATACCCAGGGAGGGCAGGGGGCCGAGCTCCTCACTGATTCTCTACATCAGCCTCCAGGTCAAACTTGATCTCCTCCACACCAGCTCCTGCATTGCCCATTAGCAGAGCCCAGAACCCTCCTCTTCCACCCAGATGCAGAGCTAAACCCCTCAGGAGTCGCTCCATTTAAAGGGAGGAGCTGCCCCACATTTGATCTGCATTTGCAGCTGATTACCTGGTGCCCTGGCCCAGCTGCAGGGAGCTCAGCCCTGAGCCCCCATCACCACCCCCAGCATTGCCTCTGCACTTCATCTGCTCTTCCTCCAGCCCCAGGAACATCATCCTCGGGCACTGCAGGGCTGGCCATGAGCTGGGTTAACTACCTCACACCAGGGCTGCTGCTCGGCCTCACCCTGAGCCAAACGTGGCCTGAGAGCTGCCAGGAGATGCTCAGCGAGCAAGGGGCGGATCCCGTGTGGGGTTCCGAGTGCTTTGAGCACTGCTGGTTGCACAGCAGCACCCCCCTCAGCCCTGCTGCCCGGCAGGACAGACCCACATCCCCAGGGTCAGGTCACCCCTCACACCCCCATGGGAAGCCCCTTCAGTCCCCGCTGCTGGGCCAGGGGCTCTCACACGTGCCACGGGGCACCCAGAAGAGAGGACGCAGCCGTCGGGTTTAACCCGATGCCCCCGTTCCCTCCTCCATCCCCGGCGCACGCCCAGAGCCTGACACAGCGGGGACAGAGCCCTGCTCCCATTCTGTCACTAGCTATAAATGCACTGGACCAGCTCCTCCCGCCGGAGCGCTGCCTGCGGGTGCTGCGGCACAGGGTGCTGTGCGCCCACCCCGCGCCGAGCAAGCTCCCACGAGAAGATGCCCACCCTTGCGGATGCCGAAAGGGGTTTGGGGAGAGGCTGTGGGTGCAGCCCAGCCCATCCTCCCTCCCGGGAGCTGGCTGGATGCCCCTGGCATCGCGGCGCTGCCGGTGTCTCTCCCCGCTAGCCCGGGATTTTTGCTCGCTCGCCGGGTGCCAGGGCTACCAGCCCGTGCCCGCGGAGCGGGGCCGCGCTTTCTGCCCCGTCGGCTCGCTGCAGTGCGCTGCTGCCGAGAGGGTGCCTGGAGCCGACAGGCGTCACAACCATCGCCCTTGCCAAGTGATGCTCGCAGGCGGTCGCTGCAGGGTCGCCCCGAGGCTTCTCTCCCCTCCCCTGGCACCGCTGTGGCCCCAGGGAGCGAGGGGGTCATGGGAGGGGGTGCAAACCCCGCTGACCTGCGCTGCCCTGCTGCTTTGCACCAGAGCATCCCTAGGGGACAAAAGGAGCTAGGGCTCTTTCAGCAGCCCGGTGACTTCCCAGGAGGCAGGGACCAGGATCAGCACACAGGGGATGCACACTCGGAGCTGGGGAAGCAGCACTGGGACCCTGGCACAGTGCTGGGGGCTTTGCTGCAGTGCCCGGGGCAGAAGCAGCCCGGTGAGCTCAGAGCCACCAGCTGCTGTTGTTCTCCCCATCCCGGACAATAGCCCAATGTCCCAGGGTGCAGGGTGTTGTGTCAGGCCTGGCACAGGCACAGGACCCCATTGTGTCCCCACCCTGGCACAGCACTTGCCCAATCCCACCAGCTTCACCAGGGGAGATCCCTCGGGGAAGACAGGAGCACCCAGCCCCCAGCTGGAGAGGCCAAACCCTTTCCTCATCACTGGTGAGAAGACCCCAGCCAGTGCCCTTGGCAGAACCCTGCTCTCCACCTGCTCAGGGAAGGGCTCTGGTCTCACTCACAGTGCTTTGCCCCAGCCCTGCTCCATCAGTGGGGCTGGGGAAGGGACAGCAGCCCCAGTGCTGGCAGAGCCCAGTTGGCACCTGGGGGCTGAGCTGTGGGATGGCAGCGACCTGCCCATCTTGCCACGCTGGGGGCCACGGCAGCCCCACAGAGCAGGGAGCACCCAGGGCGACCCGCACCCTGGCCCCCAGCCCGTGGGAGCAGGGACAGCCAGTCCTGCCCCGCCACCACCTTCCCCTCCTGCAGGGCTGGCAGGACTGCGAGGAGAAGAGCAGCATCTTGGCAGAGCTGGCCCTTGGCAGGAGCCATCCTGGCCAGAGGGTCCCAGCCCGGAGCCAGATCCGGACAGCAGGAGCTCGGACGCTTCCTCCCGCCGCAGGCAGCCCCGCGGGATGGATGGGCAGAGAAAGCAAGGCCACTGCAGGTGCCGAAATGCCAGCCTGGAGACTGGGCAGCGGGCAGGACACCAGCCAGGGCCAGGAGATGGAGGCAGCAGGACAGGGGCCAGTCCCCAGTTGCACAGCAGGGCACCAAACATGCATGTCCCCACACGCCTCATCCCCCAGGGACTCAGGCCACTGCTGTCACTACTGTTTCCTTTTATTCTTTGCCTTTGTACATACATGGTATAAAACCCTCCTCTTCCATCCCCCTGCGCCAGGCCAGCGCCAGCCCCAGGGCAGTGACCCCATGGCACAAGACAGCAGGGCCTGCCCTGGCTCGCAGGGGGTTCCAGGTGTTCCTCCAACAAGAGACAGACCCACACTCCCATGGGTACCCTCAGGAGCAACCGGTGCCAGGGACATCCCCACCACCCCTGGGATGTTTGGAAGGTCAGGCTTCTGGGATGGATCCATCCATCCATCTGAGGGATGGGGAGTGAGCTCCCACCATGGCACAGAGCTGGAGGCTCTTGGTCTCTAGAAAGTCCCCAAGAAACCCAGGGAGCTGGAGCTGCCCACAAACCCGGGCCCATTTCCAAGCTCCAGATCTGAGTCCTTCCTCCAGGGAAATCTCCCCTCCGTTAAAACCAAAAGCAAGAGTAAAGAAAGTTAAGTACAAATCAGAGAGCAGTAAAAACCATACAGCATGGGAAAAAAAAGTACATATATTACTAAAGGGGCTAAAACTTCAAAGCCTCGTCTTGTTTGATCCTATATTGCTTTACAAGGACAGTGGGGGGCGGGGGAAAGAAAAGAGCTACTATCCAAAGTCCAACAGAAAGAACCAAAATCGAGTCTGCTGTCCCCTCCTGGGATGTGCTGGAGCTCCCCGGGGGTGTCAGAGCCACCCCCGGCCCCATGAGCAGAGCTCTGTCCTGCCACAGCACGGGGAGAGGGAACGAGGGAGGAGTTGAGTCTTCCCCGGTGCCACCCATTGCAGCACCGAGGCCCCGTGTCCGAGTGACCTCAAATGAGAAGCAGACCCCTTGGCCGGGCCGCCCGCTTTCTCTTATACTCTGATCTCATCGTCGTCTTCGTCGGCGAACGAGAACTCCTTGTCGGGGCGTTTCGGGGGGTTCCCCCGCTGGCTGGGTGGCCCGGGGACAGGGCTGAGCTCCCCCGGCCCCGAGGTGCAGCTGGACACCGAACTGTTGTCCCTGGGGCGGCAGCCGCCGGTGCCGCGGGACGGGCTCTGGCTCGGCGGGGACGCTGCCAGCGGGGAGCCGGGCAGGGTGGCGTCCGCCTCCTCCTCGCGGCTCTCCTCCACCTCGGCCTCTTCGTCCTGCTCCCACTGCTCCTTATCCATGATGCTCAGCACGTCCCCGAGCATGGAGGGCCCCAGGTCGATGTGGAAGGACATGATGGACTCGGCGTGCTTCATGCCCACCCCGCTCTTGGCCACCAGCACGGGCAGCTCCGTGATGTCCCCGAAATCGCGCTCATCCAAGCTGGGGCTCAGCGGGCCGGCGGCCGCCCCGTTCGGGCGCTGCTGCTCTTCGGGGCTCACCTCCTCAGGTAGCTTCTTGACGGGGCTGGAGGAGAGGCTCTTGGGCAGCTGCCCCGCGCTCCTGTCCACCTCCTTCTCGTTGAGTTGGGGCAGGGACACGGCGTTCTTCACAAAGAGAGCCGAGTCCCGCAGCGAGCCCAGCATGTCCCGCCGGTCGCCTCGCGTCACCGACTGCGAGCGCTTGCTGCTGCGGAAGCGGCGGGAGAGCAGGCTGGGTTTGGAGCCCCCGGGCTCCTCGCCCACCTCCGGCCCCGGCTCTCCGGCCTTACTGGTGAGGAAAGAGGTGTCCCCGAAGGCGTCCCCGGCCCGTCCCACGTGCATGGTGTGGCGGAAGTCCCCCAACGGCGCGCTGATCATCTCGGCCGTCAGGTCGGCCCTGGAGCGCCGCTTGGAGTGGGCAGAGTTGGAGACGAGTTGCTTGAGGATGGGCATGGCTGCGACGGGGAAGGGGCCGTGCCCAGCGGCGCCGGGCTGGCCCAGACGGAGCCACACGTCCCACAGAACCAGCCGGTGCTCGCCCCTGGTGCTCAGTAGCTGGGTTCCCACTGGTGGCACGGACAGGTCACTCCTAGGGGACAGGAGAGAGGGACATGGTCATGTTTTGAGCACATGGATGGGGCAGACATCAGCCCTCATCCTGCCAGGCTGCAAAAGGTGAGCCCCCGTGCCCTCCAGCTGCTCTGCTCTGCCAGAAGCCACCTCCACAAAGTCTCCATGTAGCCATGATAGTGATGGTTCCACAGAGGATGGGTCTCCACACCCCCCCAAAGTTCCCCACACCCCCTAAACAAGCGGATCCCAGACCCCATCTGAGCAGACCGTGAGAGAAAGACCTGCGTGCAAGGAAAATCCCTGTCCTCGTGCCCCAAACAGGGTGCTCTGGGCACCCTTCCTGCACAGCCCCAGCCCAGCAGCACGGGGCACGGCAGCGCTGGAGCCTCTGGGAGCTGCACGCCGAGAGGATGCCTGGGATTTTTTTTTTAATTGGAAGCAAGCAGGGAGGAGCAGACGCCAGGAGGAATTGGAAACAGACGGCAGGAAGTGTGCGAGGAGGGCGCAGAGCCCCCGGGAGGCACCGCCAGCCAAGAGAGGGGACGAGGGGAGCTGGGATGGGGATGGGGGACGGACGGGCACCCCGCTGGTACCCCTTCGTGCTTGGCAGGATGGGTACATGGGGATGCAGTCTTGCTGCTGCCCTTGACCACCCCAAAGCTCTCCACGCTGCTCCTCGCTCTACCCTGGCACTGTGCCCACGCATGGCCATGCCCACTCTTCCTGGCCACCTCACCCCATCACTGCTGTGACTCAGGACTGGCAGCTGGGATGACAGAGCCCTGGCTGACTGGGGTGGAGAGAGGCACGTTTCTCTTTCCCACGGCCACCTTGATGCCACTAGCAGACCTGTCCAGCCCAGCGCCCGTGGCCATGCAGGAGGGGGACAAGGACAGTCACCATGTCGCCGCATCCCATGCTTCCCTTGGCGCCAGGCAGCCCCAGGTGGTCCCGGGAGAGGCTGCTGGGGAGGAAGGGCTTGTGGCCGCTCGCTTCCTCCCTTCGGGCACTGCTGGCGACACCATGGCCCCGTGACGCGCACGGGGAAGGGATCGACGTGTCTCTGCTGAGCGAGACCTGGGGCAGGAGCCACGTCCTCCTCATCACCCACCCAGCTCCAGGGTGCCACCAAACAGCTCCACAGGGTCGGCTGGATGAGTGCCGGCCCCACAGCCCACGGGCAGCAACGGCAGCACTGTCCCAGCACAACCCGGTCCTGTCCCTGCTCAGGGAGCCACAGCTTCTATCCCACAGCTCCCAGCACAGCTACAGGAGGGGTGCAGCCCCCCACCCCTTCCCAAACCTGCCCTGTGATGTCTGTCTGTCCTCCGCCACAGCAGTAGGGCCTCAGGTGGGTCGTGACCAGGCCAGTCCTGTGCAGGCAGGACGGACTCTGACCCCACGTGGGTGCAAAGTCCCAGTGCCCAGCCCTTCCGTGCACAGCTTCAATACAGGGCCAGCCAGAGCAGCCATGCCCCATGGCACAGTGTTAGCAACAAACAGCCACGCTCCCCATCCATCCCCGTGCAGGATCCCACCACCCCACAGAGCCAGCAGCTGCTGTGGCAAAGCCCTAGAGATGCCATAGCACGAAGGGGCTCCAACCCCCTGTTTACTCCCAGCAGCTGGGGGAAAAAGACAGAGCAGCAACACCACCCTCTCCACACCCTCAAACCAGGAACTGGGTGGACCTCTTCCCCTCTTCTCCCCATCCTGCTGCAGACACAGATCGCCAGAGCCCCGCTCCCCTCACTGGCGTCTCGAGCACACCCAGCTGAGCGTGGCACCGACACTTTCCCCTCGCAAGGTCTCCTTCCAGGCCGGCATTCCTCCAGCCTTTGGTTTTACATAAAACAAACACTCCCGGCGAGCTCCCCAGCTGGGCCAGGCAACCGTGCTGATGATTTAGGCCATCTGGGGACTGTCCCTCCCTTGTATTTAGATTTCGGGGCCAAGTTCAGCATTTGCAAGATACTTTGGAAGCCTCGGCGAAGGGGCCACTGGGAGGTTGGAGCGTTACCGACGCTCCCGGGCCAGCAGCTCTCCATCACCGCCTCCAAACCAGCCTCTGCATCCCCCCCCTCCACGCTCCTGCCCACCAAGGGGACAAAATCTCCCCCATCCCTCAACGCTTCGTTCCGAGAGGCGACGGCAGCGTGGTGGGATGTGGTGGGATGCTGCTGCCCGCACAGCCTGGCTGCCAGCCCCATCCTGCCCAGGGGGGAGCTGGACACAGAGCCCTTTTCTCCTCATCTCACTCAGGGAGAAGATCCTGTGACATTCCCACTGCCGGCACTTTCACAAAGGAAACCAGGCCAGGGTTGCTTCCCCACTGCTGCCTCTCCAGCTACCTACCAGGGAGAGCTGCTCTGTAACCCGAGAGACTTTGCAGGCAGCCTGGCAGCGCTGCCCGGCCTGGGGCAGAGAGCCCAGAGCATGGCCAAGCCCCAGCAGGGCTTCGGGGAAAGGGGAGGGGACGGGACCTGCAAGCACTCGTCCAGGACAAGAGGGATAAAGTGTCCTGACTGCCCATATGCAGCTTCCCACCTGTCCTGTCAGCTCTGCTGGGATTGAGAGCCCTAGGGTGAGGGAGACTCAGGTCCCCAGGGATGTGATTTGCCCTGTGATACTGAAGGGTCCTGCAGCCAGTGTGGAGGGTGGGCACTTCACTCGTGCCCTCGCAGTGAAGGCTTCTCAATGCATCCCCATCTCATCCCACTCAGCACCAGTCACAACAGGGACTGGAGGCACAAATGGCTTAAAAAGAGGCCAGGGATTGGGTGCACCCAGTGCAAATGCCAAGTCCAGCCACGCTCCCATGCACCCTGCCCCCGGCCCGTCCCACCACAGGCTGGGAGAGCCAAACCTGCAGAGGGGGTTAAGGCATCCCAGCCAGTCCGGCCGGCTCCAAACGAGCCTCCCTGGCACCCCAGGCAGCACCCTCCAGCCCAGGGATCAGAGGATGCTCTCCCCACCCCACCACTATGGGCAGGGGCTATGCTGGACCAGTTAAGCCCCCACTTCACTGCCTGGGGCCTGGGAGAACCCGCACACCGGGCAGGGAGGTCGGGCCAGCTGCTCAGCACCACTTTCTGGTGAGCTGCCCCTCGGGGATCCGGCTCAGGCGGCCCTTTGATGTTGCAGCCTGGCAGACAGTTGCCGGAGACAGGGCACGGATCACACCCTGCCACCTCCAGCCCCGGGAGGGGACCAGCCTGTTGTCACACCCTCGCATCAGGCTCCCCAGCGAGTCTTCCCAGGGCCTGGGGGCAGACGGTGCTGTTAGTGCGGCCAGCCCAGGCGCCCCGGTGACCGCCTCCTCCCCCTCGGTGCTGGTGACAGGTCTAGTCCTGTCCCTGGCATCAGGATGGAAGTTCAGTCGTGGGATGCACGGAGCAGCCTGGAAGCCAAACGGCAGCTGGCAGCCAGCGTCGGGGCCATGGCCATCGAGAGGGTTCTCCGGGGCAGGAGGAGAAGCTCGGCTCTCACCAGAGCTATCGGGATGCTGATCAGCGTCGAGCTGGGGAACTCACTGCCCCAGTGCTGGCACACTGGGGACCAAAAGCAGAGTAGTGCTCCCCCAGGGACTGCCGACGACCCGGGAGCTAGCCAGAGTTCAGCGAGGCACTACTGGCAGGACACGCCAGAACACGCACAGGACCGTAAATCCTCCCGCTCCAGGGCCATGAACCAACCCACGGCTCGCCAGGGCGAGGAGGGGATGTTTCCGGGGAGGGGGGAAAGGTTATCTCCTTGCTGGCCCCAGCCCCGTCTCTCACAGCAGCAAGGGTCTGGCCGGGGTCCGACAGGATACCGGGGGCTAAACAAGACCTCCCGACCTCCGCCGGGTTCCAAATTCCTGTGGTTTCGCTGGGGTGGACGGGAAATAAACAGACCGGCTTCCCACGGCGTAGCCACGACACCCTACCTGCCGGCGGGGCCCAGCACCCCGCAACCGGCCGGCTCGGGGGGCCAACGACCGCGGCGGCTGTTTGTGCTCACGACAAAAACCCGGGGAACAAAGGGAGAGACCGCCGTGGTCAGCACAACGCTGCCGGCAGCCGGGCTGCCTGCGGGCACCGGCGTGGGGCTGCCCGTCGGGGGGCCGCCAAGGGAGCCCCCAGCAGCGGGTCAAACCCCGTGGCACAGAGCCCATCTGCCGGACCCGCCGAGGGGGGGGGGGGGTCCCGAGGCAGTTTGCCCTTCAGTGCCCAAACCCGCTGAACGTCCTCGGGGCTGGATCTGCTCCATGATCTCCGAGGGAGCTGTGTCCAAAACAGACTTGTTTACTGTGCGCCCAGCTATGGAGCGAGCCCCGTCCCGGGGTGCAGAGACCAGCGCGGCCGTTGGTGCCTCGCTCCGTGCCTCAGTTTCCCCCTCCCCCCAAAAACCGTTAACGATCCCGGCTCCCTTTGGAACAGCCTTCCTGATCTATAGATTTCGGCGCTCGGAAACATCCATAACTTCACGCTGCCACCGCCGGGGTCAAACCAGGGCGGCGAGGGCTGCGGCCAGTTCCCCACCAGCGATCGCTGCCCACCAGCCCCTGGCTCCCCCGGGCACCGGGGTGGGTTTGAGAGCCAGCCCCGTAGCCAGGCATGCAAAGCCGGGCAGGTCCCTGCTCTCTGGAGCACCCCTGGGAACCGGCGTGGGTAGCGAGCAGAGCGGGAGGGGCGGGCTGAGGGTGTCCGCGGAGCCCTGACCCCTGGTCCCGGGTGCCAGGAGGAAGGGCTGGAGGGGGGGGAATTTCGGGCAGCTCTGACTCAGCACCCGCCGGCGCTCAGCCCCGGCCAGCCTAGGGGTGCTGCTGGATCCGCTCCAGCACGGGGAGGATCAACCTTTCCGAGAAGGGCCGCGGGCAGCCACCGCCCCGGCCGCGGCCACCGCCGGCTCTCCCCGGGCACCGCGAACCTTCCCCGGCCGGGCTCTTCGGGAAGCCGCGGGCGAGCGATCGACGGGGCGGGGTGAGCCGAGGGCGGTTGCCCCACGCTGGGCAAATACGGCTCCGCATCCCGTTAACCCCTTCGCCCACGGACCGGCCCCACCACTCTCCCGTGTGTGCGCGTTGGGGTGTGGGGAATGGGGTGTGGGGTTGGGTGGGGGGAAGCGTTTCACGACCGTCCCCATCCCGGTACCGGCGCTCGACTCGGGGCAGCCCCGTGGACCCCGCCCGCCGCCGGACAATAGCTCGGGCTGAGTTCCCCCCCGCCCCTACACCGAGCCGAACCGAGCCGTGCCGGACTCAAGCGAAGCCCAGAGTGTCCCGGAGCCTCTTTCCACTTCACTCCGCTCCCTTCACCCTCCGGTACCTGCGCTCCCGGGACCCGCCGCCGGTCCATGGCCGAGCCGGAGCGAAACTGCCCCCCCCACTACCGCCGCGACGGGCATGATGTCATCGCCCCGCCCGGACCAATGCAGCGATGCCACGTCACAGGGCAGCCCCACACCCTCCATTCAAACCCGAACGGGTCGGGGGGCAACGGGAGGGGGGTGTGACCCTTGTCCCGGGTGTGTCCCACTCCCCGTGTCCCACGGGGATGGGGTGTCCCCAACCAATGGGGTGCTAAGTGGTGTTTTCCGGATTGTCTCCTGGGTGGGGTGTGGGAATCATCGTGGGGGGGGGGACGACACGGGGATCCCAGATTCTTTCCCTCGGGGGTGGGGCCCCCAGTGGGGTCTTTGGGGGCAAAGCCAGGAGCTGGCAGCATGCTGGGGTTGAAGGTAGGGGGGAGTGGCCGACTCTAATTAATTAAGGGGAATTAAGAGCAGAACAGGCGTCAGGATGAGGCGGGTTCAGCCCCAGGGCAGCAGCAATGTCCCAGTTCCACTCGTGACCGTGACATCCCCCGAGGGAGCAGCACCTACAATCGGCCTCCACCGCCCTGCAGCTCTTTGCCCCCAACCAGCCCCGATACTCCATCCCCCTCAGGGATGGGATGGCTGGGATGTGATGGCAAAGCCACCACGGCCACCCCGGTGCTGGCAAAGGGCTGAAGGGGAGAGTACAGGGCTGTGCAGCCACTTGTGGGAATTAAGGTAAGATCTTTGGGGGAAAAAAAAGGGACAGGAGAGATGAGATTATCCTGAATCTGCCTAATGCAGCATTTCATTGTCTGGTGCCTCTGTGGAGGGAGCAGGGTTGGGGTGTAGGGGGTGGCAAGTGGGGTCCTGGAATGCCCCAGATGTGTGACCCCAGGAACTTGGGTTCTGGGACATGATGTTGGGTGGGGGAAGGCAAAAGTTTCTCATGTCACTGGTACAAGGAGCTCTGTTCCCAGGGTTGGGCAGCACTGGGAACTTTGATGGTTCATCTGGTGCAGACACTTCCCTGTGTGGGGAAGGCAGGAGGCTGCTCATGGCATAACTACGGAGGCAGCAGGGGAGACAGGGCTCTGCAGAGATCCTGGGGTTGGTATGGTGGAGAGGCTCTGCTGGGCTGAGCACTGAATCCAAATCACCCAGGGCATGGCCTGGCGTTGGGCACCTCCCCACCTCCACTGGTGCCTGCAGGCTGCTTCCCTGGCCGTGCTGTTTGTCAGGCTGTGCTGCTTCCTCAGCTTACACTATGCTATTTTCATAGCCAGTTCGGTCGGCAAACTTTATTCTCCTTGCTTTCCATATGGGGAAACTGAGGCAGGAGGCACAGCCCCATGCCCACAGTTGGGGAGAGCACCCCTGGGATCTGCTGCTGGATGCAGCAGGGGGTTTGCTGGTGGGTGAGGGAGAGGAGGGTTGTCCAACATCCCCCAGCAGCAGCTCTGGCCACTCGTGTGGGGTCAGCACTGTTGCTGGAAGGCTGCTCACCTCACCTGACGCTGTCACGGGAGCACGGCGCTGGCAGAGACAGCGCAGTCAGGAGGGATTAACATCAGCTGGCTGGTGGGAGCTGCTGGGGAAGGCTCCCGAGGGCTGGCCTAACTCTGGCTGGGAAGTGCAGGCACCCACTCGACTTGAAAAACCGCCTGGGAGAGACGGGCCCCCTCCCCTGAACTCTGCAGCAGCTCCAGCCACGCAGAGCCTCGGGGCTGGATGCGGCCTTGGGGAGATGGCAGGGAAGCTGGGGTGCTGGGAGCACAGAGCGAGCGACTGCGTTGCTCCCACCCTCCCTCAACTCCTCGCTTGTTTCCTTTTATTGCTTCTCAGCAGCTTTTGAAAAGAGGAGAAGAAAAAAAAGAAAAGGCTTGAAAAGCACTTTGAAAAGCAGGGCAGGGAGAAGTGCCCGAGTTTCCCGGCAGCTCCGTCCCCTCCTCCTGCTGCCAGTGCCTGCCAGCTTTGTCTGCTGGCACTGCCTTGGCCATCCAGGAGATGCTGCTGAGAGAGGCGGGTGCTTTCCCAGAGCAGACATCACCATAGACACTCCAGGGTGCTGGGAATGGGACAGAAACCTCCCCAGTAGCCCCTGCCAACCCCAAAGACACCAATTTGCACCCACGCATGTGGGGTTTCACCCTTGCCAGAGCTGTTGGGCCAGGGGTGGGTGGTTATCCAGCTAACACCCGGGCAGGTGTTGTGCCACCCGCTCACTGCTGGCACCAGGGCACCCTTGAGTGCACAAGGGGTGAGCACTAGGACAAGCTATGAATGGGTTAGAGCCTGCCATGGATGAGTTCTCCATGCAGACACTCACCTTCCCCACCTGGAATACTCCCCTGGCTGGCCCTGCTGGGGAACAGGCTCGCACAACCCACTGCCCACCCATCACCAGGTCAATGGGATCCCCTGGGGGGTCCCACCTGGAGTGTGGCTTCTGCAGGCACCCACCACAACCAGCAGCACCCATGGAAACCCCCTCCCCTGGCACAGTTTTGGCACAGGGACCATGTCACATGCCAGCCACCCGCTCCTGTGGGCCAGGGTGCACAGACCTGGGTCGTGGGGCTGCTCTCTTGTCCCTGCTGCCATCTCCGCCACCATCAACTCTGCCCGTGCCACCAGCTTCACAGCCTGGCATGGCACGGGAAGCAGCAGAGCCTGGGGCACACGGGGCTCTGAGGATGCCCCGAGTCCCATCAACCCCTCCTTGGCATGGCAGGATGGGGTGTTCCTGTGGCTCAAGGCGAGGGTAAGGTGGGGATGCTTGGCACTGCCCTGGGGAGCTGGCAGGGAATCAGAGAAATCTGGAGGACAGGGAGAGCCCTGGCTGGAGGGCTCCTTCTCCTCCAGTGTTTCCTTGAGCTCCGATTCCACCCTGCTGGAGCTAATCTCAACCTAGAGAATAAACCTGCCTCCTCCAACACCATCACCACTGCAGAGAAATGAAATAAATCACAAGAAACCATGGACTTCTGCCCAGCTTTCCCAGCCACAGCCCCCATTTCTGGCAGGTAGACACCTCAGGGCAGCAAGCGGGTACCAGAGAGCCAGACCTGGGGGAGCAGCGTCTCTCCCTCTGCCCTGCTTTGGCTTATCTCCTGATAAGAGAGTGGTTCTCTGCCCTTGGGAGAACCTCAGGCACCACCGAGCAGCAGTCGGGAGAGATGTCAAGGCCAATTTGGTCCCTGGTGACTGATTGCTGCCGACAGCTCGCCCTGCCCGTCTGCTGGAGAGGGCAGCACGGGCACCAGTGGGGCTGGGCACAGGCATCCTAGACCTGTCTGGAGGAATCAGGGTGGTAGGAAGGGCTTTTGGCAAGAGCTGGTTGTGGCAGCGGCGTGGTGCCAGCCAAGGTGGGAGGGAAGAGCCTGTGCTCAGCAGGAAACGTGGTGCCTTCCCCCACAAGCCCAGCTGGTCTGGTTGCACCTGTACTGTGGGGAAACTGAGGCAGCAGAGCTGAGTGAGAGCTCCCACGGGCACTGCTGGCTCTCTGCCCATCTCTGCTGCGCCCATGCCAGGCTTTGTGCCCTGAGCAGGTTGTCCTGAGGAGGTTTCTGGGTGAACCTATCACTGTGGTGGGATGTGGGATCCGCCACCTCCTCGGGTGCTGCTTCCTCCAGCTGTGGGAAAGCAGCAGCAGAAAGGGCTCATCTTGGCTTGGCCACTGCCTCTGCCACAGGGCCCCAGGCTCCCCAGCCACAGCCACCCCAGAAGCTTCACCCCCTGGCATGGCACCAACTCCAAACCTGCCACAGATGTCACTGCACCCTCCAGCTTCTCCTCCTCTTGGCCAGGGACGAGCAGGGCCAGGGCGATGGTGATGCTGTGGTGGCTGCAGCTTGGCACCCAGTGCCATGGAATCACCTCCCTCCTCCCATATCCCCTTTTCCTCCTGTTAAAGGCCCCATGGGGATGGCACCACACAGGGATCACCTCCCAGAGCTGTTCAGAGCCCTGTCCTGGCACCACGGCCTCTGGCTCCAGCTCCTCCCCCCCGTGCTGTGGGGGTGGCACAAGCCCAGCAGGACAGATGGGCACTGAGGGTGACAGAGAGGCACAACGGGCTGATCCTCAGGCTGTTTATTGGCATCTCCCTCGGCTCAACCCGGGCACCGTGGCCCTGCCAGGCTGGTGCCCGGCCTGCTGGTAGGCACTGCAGGGTTTTGCTATGCAGAGACCACCAAAACAGCCCCAGACCCCACCGGGCATCGCTGCCCCTGCTCACCCCCTGTGCTCCCCAGGCCTCTGCACAAAACCCTGTTAGGAAACAAAAATACATCTAAACCACCAGGAATGCAAAGGGGTGGCAGTGGGCACTGCCCTGCCCTCACCAGAGCCCCTGCACAGCCCCCGGGGGACATCAGCACCGCATGCACCCCAGGGGGGCTCTCCTGGGATTTAAGTCCTGGGAAAAGGGCTGTGATGGGCCAGGCACAAATGAAGGGAGGAATTAATTACCCCCCACCCCCCGGGTTCCTGGCACGGTGGGCACCCCCTTCTCCCAAAGGCTGAGGGATCCAGGGTAGGGGGGAGTCCATGTCCAGAGGTTTCAGATCAGCAGAGCTCCTCTTGCCCTCTGCATTGGCAGGAGGGTCTCAGCATCACCACTTGTCCCCATGTCCTGGGGGAGAGGTTTGGCACAGCCAGAGCCCCTGCACCCAGCCTGGGGGCACCCATGGGACCCCAGCGAGGATGGCAGCCCCTCAGGGGCAGCCAGGGGAGGTGCCAAGGGGCAAAGTCTATGAGATTCCAAGCCCTGCTGCCCCACCTCGGCCGGGGAGCCCATGAGACAGAAAGCTTTGGCCAAAGAGAGGATCTGGGATTTGCTCCCCAGCCTGCTGCCAAACACCTGCCATGGGCACCAGCCTGAGCCCACTGCCCACCCTGGCACCACTGCCATGCCTGGGGCCCTTTGGCCTTTCCTCTTTCTCCTCCTCCTCTTCTCCTTGTCGCTGTTTTTTCCATTGTTCTGAATTTCTTGGGGCTTGTTTGTTTGGATGGTTGGTTTTTTTCCTTCTTCTTTCTGAATTTTTTTTTTTTGTTTTCCCTACACTTTTTTTTCCTCCTGGTTATTTTCGCTTCTTTTTCAACATCAAACAAAAGAAGAAAATCCAGCGATGGGGGCTCTGGAGCCGGGTGCCAAGCTGCTGGGCGGGCGGTAGAGGGTACCAGGCTGGCTGGGGGGGTTGCCGGGGGTTTGAGGGGTGGGAGTCCTGCTGGCTTTGGGGCGGAAGAGGCTGCCCTGCTGGGTGGAGGTGCTGTTGGAGAGGGGTGCGTGGTCGGGCTCCCCGGAGTCGCTCTCGGTGTAGCTGTAGGCCTGTGCCCGAGAGATGCCCTTCTGCTGCCGCCGCCACGAGTTGTAGTAGGTGGGGTCGCTGATGTAGTGGTTGACGAAGGAATGAGCTTTCTGGTGGCCAGGGTCCACCTCGTACTCGCTGTCGCTGCCCTAAAGAACACAGGGTGAGGGTGGGTGGGGGTGAGCATCACCCCCTCACAGCCCCCGGAGCAGGGAGAGCTCCTGGGGTGTGCACCCCAAAAAGACCTCAGGGGTTGCAGCACCGCTGGGGCGTTTCTGCTTCTCGCTAAAGCAAAATAAATCCTCCCACAAAAGGGTTGCAGGGTCCTGGGGCCCCACGGAGCGTCGGGGGGGAGGTTCCTGAGGCCGTGATGCCCTTCCCCGGGCTGGCGGGGAGGGTGTTTTTGGGCAGCCCAGCCTCCCCGCCGGCGGTAATTGGATTCAGCTTCCCCTGGCCGTGCACAAAGGGCCCATTGAGAGCGGTGGGGAAGCTGCTCCGAGCCAGAACCAGCTCCCGCCGCTCTTCACAGCTCCTCAGAAGCCTCTCGAGCCCCTCGCAGGCAAGAGGGAGCAGAGCAGCATCTGCTGTGTCCATGCACAAGAAACAGCCGGTGCAGGCAGTGATTGGGGGGGGGGTGCCAGGGCTGGTCCTCCCCCAGCTCATGGGGGACCCCCAGCACCTTCCCTTGGGTTCAGACTCATTTCTTCAGGTGCCACCCAGCATCAGTCCTGGGCGTGATGCAACTTCAGCCCCCCAGAGCTGCCCACAGATGCACTCGTGCCCGGCCACCGCTGCCCACTCCTCCAGGAGGAGACAAAGGTGCCATTCTGCAGGGTTGGCAAAGCTGTGGCCGTTGCCACCAGCGACCGGGCAGCAGGACAGTCCCCAACCACGCTGCCCTCCTGTCCACTGTCCCCAGCAGCCCTGGGGGTCCCCTGCGGCGCCACATCCCCAGCACGTGGGTTGAGGGCTGTGCCAGCTTCACTCTGGCTCCACTCTGCAAAGCCACGGGGGATGCTGCTGCCTCAAAGGGGCAGGAGAGTGGCACCAGTGCAGGGTGGTGAGCAAAGAGCTGGACTGGTGCTCAGTGAAGGCTCCCAGCATCATCCATCCTGCCCTTGCATCCCTCCCCCTGATGCCCCAGGTCCCCATCCCTTCGTGCAGCCTCTGGGTGGTCACCTGAGAGTCGGAGACCTCGGAGGGTTTCTCCGTCAGGCTGCTGCTCTCGGCGGGGATCAGGTCGTTGTACTTGGTCACGTCCTCGTCCGAGTAGTGGAGGCTGCCGGGGCTGGGCCGTGGTGGGGATCTCGGGGAGAGGAGGGTGCTCAGCATGGGTCCCCCCTCGGGGCTGTGCCAAGCGGGGATGAACCCAGCTGAACCCCCTGCCAAGGGCTCTGCCCATAGTCCAGGAGCTCCCACGGATTCCCAGGTTTTCAGGCTGTTCAGGATCACAGCACATCAGGGTGGGTGCAGTGGCTGCAGCTCACGGCAGGGGGGACACTGGGTGGAATAGGGTCACCCCCCTGGGGTGCCAGCCCTCCCCAGCTCCATCCCACGGCCAGTGCACAGTGGAGGGATGGGCACAAGGACTGAAAAATCAACCCCCCTGCCCAGGGAGGGGGTTGCAGCCGGGGGTCCCTACCGGGTGTAGATGCCATTCTTCCTGCAGAAGGAGTTCTTGACCGAGAGCCGCCGGTTGTTGAGCTCCAGGGCTGGGAAGCTGCCCTCATCCAGACTCACCATCTCCCCATGGCTCAGGGCCGTCGCCTTGGAGCCGTTCCCTGCAGGAGGGGGATGCTCAGCCTCCCCCAGACCCTCCCCCTGCACAGAGTAGGCCAGGAATGACCTGTGCCAGCTCTGGTGCTGGAGACACCAAATCCTGAGGACGCCCACAATGTGCCAGTCCCGGGGCAGCAGCCCCCTGCCCGGTGCTGTGCCGAGCCCACCCGCCTTGGCTCTCACCCCGACCTGTCCCCTGGCTCTGTTTGCTCAGCGAAGAGATCTGGATTTTCCCCACAATTGGAGCCCTTGACACAGCAAAGAAAACAGAGCTGTGTTTGACTAATCCCGGTGACCTCTGCTGAGCCCCCGGGGCTGCTCTGCCTCCCCAGCTGGCAGCAGGACAAGTCACTTCTTTAATCTACAGCTCCCAGCGCTCCCCAGTAAGCCCACAGCATCTTCATGAGAACAGCATCAGATCTCCAGAGGAGCTGTGACCCCCAGGGAGGCTCCCACTGCTTCACTCAGACCCCAGAGGCAGGCAGGGAGGTTCCCAGAGAGGCTCCTAAGGGGTCAGGGCTCTGCACCCCCTGCCTGGCACCCCAAAGGGTCCCCATCGCCACCCATCTCACCCCTGGCGCTCACCTGAGTCTGATTTCTTGGCATATTTCTTGCTCTGCCCGCGGATGATGAGCACGAAGACCAGCAGGAGGATGAAGATGAGCCCCACTAGGGCGATGACCACCAGGAACCACCACTCCTCATAGAAGGGGTTGGCTTTCTGGGCTGGGGCACAGCAGGGAAGATCAGAGGGGAATGGGCACGGCGGGGGCAAACCAGTATGGATGGGGAGACCCTGCCACAGGACATGGGGGCACCTCAGGGAACCTTGTGACACCTGGATTGAGGTGAGGGAGTGGGGTAAAGGGGGTGTTCAGCAGGAGGCTTGGCACAGGGAGTGCTGGCAGTGGGAACTGGGGCTCTGTGGGAGCCAGGCAGGGTCAGGGACACTGGTTTTGGCGTTGGCCACGGGGTGAGAGCAGTGCTGGGACTCTGCCTGTGGCACAGGGGTGACAGCATCCCCCCGGGGACACCTGCATGCTGTCCCCACTGGCTACCTGACACGGAGGGGGAAGGTGTGCTGGGGGTCCCGTAGCCATAGTCATTCACAGCGATGACACGGAAGTCATAGCTGACCCCCTGCTTGAGAATGTCCATGCTGAAGGTGTAGGAGGTCACCTCCTTGGGGATGTCTTTGATGAGGATGTCCCAGAGCCCCTCGTCTGGAAGAGAAGAAGGGGCCTGGAAGTGAGGGAGGAACCAGCTCTTTGGGACAACCCAGGGTGAAAGGCTGATCTCCCTCCACCCAGGAGCATGTCAGAGTGGTCCTCATGGACCAGCACATGGCTGATACCCGGGTGCTAAACCCCAACCCGGCCTGTTGGGTGGCCTGGGAGTGATCAGCACTCCCTGCCTCAGTTTCCCTTTCTCCAAGGCAGCTCTGGTATGGAGGCTGGAGGGGAAAGCAGAGAGGAGCAGCAGTACCTGAAGGACGGGCTTCGATGACATATCTGGTGATGGGTCCTTGGCCAGGGTCCCCACTTGACCAGTGGATAGTGATAGCTGAGCCATAGCGGGAGATGAAGGGCTCACCGGGGGGCCCGGGGGCACCTGGGGATCCAGAGCAGAGCTGGAGGGGTGGGGGGTACAAGCTGGCAGGTGGCCATGCCAGTCCAGGTGGCACTGGGGGAACTGTCCCCACCACATCTCCTCCCTCCCCCTAGCTCAGCATCCCAGGCGTACCTTCCCCAGGCCCCGTGGTGATGTTGGCCTCCACGTCGGGCCCGTAGGCGAAGGTTCTGGCCCGGATCCGGAACCGGTACGTGACACCCTCGGCCAGATCCTTCACCTTCATCCACAGCGGGCTGGTCCCCTTCACATCCACCGTCACGATCTTACTGACGCCTGCGGGGAGAGAGGCTGAGCCAGGTCTACCCCAGGGCCCTCCCAGTGCCACCAGCCTCCCGGCAGCGCCCACGCCGTGCCCTCACCATCCACGGGCATGCAGGGCTCGTAGACCAGCCTGTAGCCCTCCAGGATGCCGTTGGGCAGGGGTGGTGGCTCCCAAGACACGTTCACCGAGGTGGTGGTCAGCTCGCTGAAGCGGATGGTGCCAGGGGCACTGGGGGCTGCGAAGGAGCGGGGTGGTTGGGGCCAGCTCAGTGCTCCTAGGGGATGCCCCCAGCACCAAGCCAGCCCCAATCCCTGCCATCATCACCATCTCACACCACTCTGGTGCCACCCGCCTGTGTCCCCATCCCCACTGGGTCACTGCATTCAGCAGGGGGCACAAGTTTCCTTCTCTTTGTCTCTCCTCCTGAGACCTTCATCCTTCTCAAGATCTTCATTTTCACATGCCCCCAACCCACAAACCCTCTAGGGTGAGCCCAGGGCTGGGATTGTAGGAGCCAGGGTACAGCTGAGACAAAGGGACATCACCCAGGGATGTCACTAGAGGTGACCCCACAGAGCCCAGGGGCAGGAAGGGTCTGGATGTGACCCTGCTGGGCAAAGGGCTGGGGACAGCCGTGCCACAGGCCCCACCTGCCTGCTGTGTCTGCCCCTTGACGGGGGTGCTGCGGGGTCCATCTCCTGCGGCGTTGAAGGCGGCGACGCTGACCCAGTAGGAGGTGTACCCCGTCAGGTTCTTCAGCTTCACCCCGCTCTCCGGCAGGAAAAGAGTCTTCACCCGCATGCTCTCATTCTGGCGCTGGGCCTCCCAGAAGTGGATCTGCAGGAGAAGGAAGGGGAACAGAGACCCGGGTGAGATACAGATCCAGCCCGTCTTGCCTTCCCCACACCCTCTGCTGTGCCCAAACACCCCATCAAGCCCCATGGGCGCTCCCAGGCCCCTGTCCCAGAGCAGCTGGGGGATCAGAATGTGCTGGAGAGAAAGGAATGGATCCTCCAGGCTGGGCTGGGCATCAGACAGAAGCTCCTCTCACAACTGGCTCAGTGCTGGGCATCACTGTGCTGCACCTGAACCTCAAAGGATGGGGCTGAGCAGGAGGAACTGCCGTGGATGTGGACAAGAAGGTGCCCAGAGCACGGGGCTAGGCTGGGTGGGTGCATCCCGGCAACACCCTGGCAGCATCCTCGGCAGCATCCTCAGCAGCATCTCCAGCTGCATCCGAGGACCGACTGCGCCACCTGCCGCCCCTCGGGCGCTCGGCACCGGGATGGGACACCCGGCACCTCCCCGGGACACTGAGCATCGCCACACATTCCCTTCCCCGGTGGCATTCACGGCACCTCGCAGGGCACCCACCATCTCCCCAGATCCATCGTCACGCTCAGCATCACCTAGTGACACCCAGCATCACGCCAGGGCACCCTCTTGCCCTGTCAAGAACCCAGCACCTCCCCAGTGTCCCTGAGCACCCACCCAGGTGCCAGGATGCGGTACCTTGTAGCCCTGGATGTCCCCGTTCTGGCTCTCGGCGGGTGGCGGTTCCCAGGTGACATCCAGCTGGGTGGCCGTGGCCGCCTGCACTGCCACGTTCTGCGGCGCGCCCGTGGGCACTGCCAAAGGAGGGCACAAGTGTCACATCCCCGAGAGCACCACAACCAGAGAAATCCCCCCGCCAGGGCACGGGGAGATGCACCACTTTGCCTTGGCATGAGCAAGCAGGGGTTCCAGGGCTGTGGAGCCCCTTCCCCACAGGTCCCAGCCCCCTCCCACGGGGCAGGGTTGGCACAGACTCACCCGCTTCGCCCACGAAGACCTCCTGGGGAGGGCTGGGGGGTCCCTCGCCCACCGCGTTGTAGACGCTCATGCGGATCTCATAGCGCCGGTGCTTGCTCAGGTCTGCAGGGGGAGAGGGGGGAGAGGAGGGAGAAGGGGTGAGCGGGGCCCTCCCTGCAGCCTGGGGAGGGGGTGTCCCAGGGGACATGGCAGAGACCCCTCATTGGGAACCTCCCCAAGAAGCCACAGGAGGGGACAAGCAGAGGTGTCCCCTGGAAAATGGGCATGTGGATCACCCCATGGCACAGGCAGGCAAAAGGGAGGGACACACAGGGGGGTGACAGCGGGGAGGACACACACAGGGGACTGGTGACTTACTGTCCAGCTCATACTGGGTGAGGGAGACTTCGCTGAGGTTGTGCACGGCGTAGACAGCTGGGTGGCACAGGGCAGGGAGAGCAGGCAGCCTGTTAGTCCTACACGTGGCACAGCTGGGCTCCCACCTCTGAGCACCCACCCCAGGGTGGGACAGGGGTCCCCTGTCACCCCCAGGTGCCAATGGGGCTGTCACAGCACCGAGGAGCCTCCCCTAAGTGTCACGACCTGAGTCTCCATGGGGGTCTGACCATGGCTGAGAGCAGGGGATGGGGCAAGGTCCAGTCTGGAGCTCTGCCAGTATGAGTTGTGCCCCTGCTGCCCCCAGAGTGGATATGACCCTGTTCCCTTTGGGGTCTGAGGACACTGGCACACCCAGATACACAGACACCTATGTTAGGTGTGGACACCAGTGCTACAGGGACACAGGGGCTCAGTTCACGGACAACCACTGCAGGGACCATAGACCCGGTGGCACAAGGGGGCTGGTGACAGGATCAGGCTGCACCCCACATTGCTGACAGCTCCAGGCTGGGACCTGGGAGAGGCCGTGGAGCACAAGATGCTCTGCCCTATCCTCTACCCACCACCACGGGGTCACCCAGCCCAACCAGGCATCCCCAAGCTTGGTGAGGCCACCAGCACTCACGGGGGAGCTCGGCCCAGGTGGCACCAGGGCTGCCAATGCCATGCAGGGCGAAGCCACGCAGCCCATCGTACACCAGCTCCCGGTAGCGGAGGCGGAAACCCAGCAGGATCCCATTGATCTTGTCCTCAGCTGGGGGCTGCGTGAGAAGGAAGGGGCTGCTCTGACCCAGGGCTCCCCAGCACCCTGAGAGGTGGTGGCATCTCCCTGTGCCACCTGCCAAGGAAAGGGGGCGGCCAGTCCTGTGGCAAGGCACAGGGCGCAGTACCTGCCAGCGGATGAGCACTGATGTGGTGGTGTGCGGGGTGACGGAGAGGATGGTGGGGGCTTCCTCGGGGGCTGTGAAGGAGAAGCAGGTGGTGAGGCTCTAGAGTTGCCCGGGGAGGTGCCCAGGCATGGGGGTGGACACCCTCTCCCTGCCCCAGCAGCCTGCGCTGACCCGCCTGCAGGGTGGTGAGTGACTCCGACTCCTGGCTGTACTCGCTGTCCCCGATGTCGTTTGTCGCCTTCACGCGGAACTTGTAGGAGGTAAAAGGTTTCAGCCTGGGATGGAACAGAGCAGGTTGGTGGGCGACCCCCTGAGACACCCTCTCTGCCACAGGGCACGCTGGATCGTGGATGGTGTGGAGTCCTCTCTGGAGAGATCCCAAACCCACCCGGACACCGCACTGCTGGGTGCCCTGCCAGAGCAGGAGGGTGGCACCAACTGCTCCCCAGACAACCCTTCCAACCCCCACCATGGTGGGATTCAGAACTTCCCGCAGCACACCCCACCATCTCCCCGTGCCACCGTTCCTGGCCAGGCCAGGGCTCACCTGTCCACGAGGAAGGCGGTGGCATTGCGGCTGAGGGAGGCAGGGTGCAGGGCCCACTCGCCGTCGGGCAGCTGGCGGCTCTGCACCGTGTAGTAGCGGACGGGGGAGAGCCCGTCGCTGCCCGGCTCCCAGGACAGCAGCACGCTGCGGGCTCGCACCTCCTCCTGCCGTGCCAGCGGCTTCCCGGGGGGCTGCGGGCGGGCTGGGAGAGGAGAGGGGTTGGGAGCACCGCGGGCACACCAGGTGGGCGCACAAGCACGCACCCCAACCCCCGCCACTGGGTGGGATTCCCCTCCCCCGTGCCCACCGTTACCTCTCTTCTCCGTCGTCACCACGAGGGCTTCGGCCGCCTCGCCCCAGCCCTTGCGGGTCTGCGCCGCGATGCGGAAGAGGTAGGTGGCCTCGGGCTGGAGGCTGGTGGCCGTGTACTGCCGGGCGCTGGGCTCCAGCATCTCCACGGTGCCCGCGTTGCCCGTGGTGGTGTTGAGGCAGTGGGTGACCTGGTAGGCTGCGGGGAACGGGGTTGGCGGAGGGGATGGCACCCTGGGCCTCCTGTGCACACCTCTCAACTCCATCCCTGCCCACCCAATGAGGGGGGGTTTGGCCCCTGGCACAGAGGAGCTCACCCGAAGCCAAGGACAACAGGCTCTGAGATGCTCAGACGACCCCAGGGAGCTGGTCTCCGCCCCTCAATGATGATCCCTGCTCCCACAGGACCTCTGCACCCCTCTGCAGAGCATCCTGGCATGGCTCAACTGGGATATGTTCCCACCTACCCAGGATGATGCCGTTGGGTGCTGCGGGTGGCTGCCAGATGAGCCGCACCGAGGTGGTCCTCACTTCGGGGAAGAGGATCCCCACTGGGGGCCCGGGCACTGGAAGAAGAAGAAAGGGGGTTCACTGTGGAGCACACAAGTGCATGAGAAGTGCCAGTTTCCATCTGCTGGGAATAGCAGACCTGGATTACCTGGGCAGGGGGGAGTGTGATCGCCCCAAGGAACAGGGATGGGATGGTACCCAGGGGACTCCCCCAGGCCATTCACATCTCTCTGTCCAGCCAGGTGCTGTTACCCACCATCATCCAGCGTCCGCTCGAGGACAGGGGGCCGGCTGGGCACACCATCGCCCATCCTGGTGAAGGCCAGCACACGGATCTCATACAGGGTGTATTTGCCCAGCCCGGTGAGCTGGGCGCTGCGGGAGGCGTTGCCCTCTGCCAGCCAGAACCGGGCGGGTGCGTCCGAGTCCTTCTCCTTGTACATCACCTGCAACAGCCCCTGGGTGACACAGCTGGGCAGGGGCACTTCCCCTGGTACCCCCCTGGACCCCCTGCTGGGATGGAGCAGCAAGGCAAAACCTGGCAGAGATGGGCACCATCTCTTGCAGATGGCACAACCAGGAGCCTTGCAGCCTGTGCAGGGTGACTCCGACTGGGAAACACCACACGAGGGTGGCAGGGCACGGGCAGTGCTGCAAGTGGGCAGAGCTCACCTTATAACCCAGGATGAGGCCATTGCAGTCTGCCTCAGGGATGTCACTCCATCGGACCAGCATGCTGCTGGAGGTGGTGGCCAGCGCCGACACGTTGCTGGGACCAGAGGAGGGCACTGGAGGAGGGGGTGAGAGGAGAGGGTCACTGGCTGGACCCAGCCAGGGCAGGTACCCGGCGCTGCGAGGTGGGTGATGGTACCTGACTCCCGGGTGCGTCCCAGCACCGATTGGCTCCAGGGCCCCACGCCGATGGCATTGAAGGCTTGGACCTGCACCCGGTACTCGGTCCACTCCTCCAGGTCCTCGATGGTGAATTCCCGCTCCACGCGGTCGTGGATGACGTGCACGGCCGGCTGCCCTCGCCCGTCCGACCTCGCGTACCGGATCTTGTACCCCACCGAGTCGGGGTTCCCGTTGTACTCCTGCTCCAGCAGGGGCTGGCCCCAGACACCGGCATCGTCACCCCCGAGCACCCACAGATATCCCGGCTCATCACCCTCCCCACCTGCCACCATCAGCCTCGTGCCCGTGGGCACAGACCCCTCTCCTCACCATCCAGCGCAGCCACAGGCTGGTCTCGCTGGCCGTCCTCAGGGTGACGTTGATGGGTGCCAGGTCTGGGGGGGCCTGCAGGGTCTGGATCCTCCGGGAGGGCAGACTAGGGGGGCTGGTGCCCACGATGTTCACCTGCCGCATGCGGAAACTGAGAGAGGAGAGGAGGGGTCACAGCAGGGGAGGGAGGGGAGCAAGAGGGGTCTGGTCCCCCCAGGGAGGACACCATGGCACCCTCCTGGTCACTCGCCTGTAGTAGGTGTAGGGCTTCAGGTTGGGCACCTCCATGGAGCGAGCATCAGGCTCGTTAGCCAGCTGATGGATGAGCCCCCATTCTTCAGCCTCACCGCTCTGGCCCATCTGTGGGAGGGGAGTGGGGTGAGCTGCCCACCCCCAGCACCCCCTCGCCCCCCACCCCAAGCCACCCCATACCTGTGCCTCCACCTGCCAGCGTGAGATGGAAGTTTTGCCATCGTAGCCTGGGCGGAACTGGAGGGTGACGGAGCGGGGCCCGATGTTGGAGATACCCAGGTTGGTGGGGGCACCGGGGAGCTCTGTGGTGAGAAGGTGGTGTGGGTGGCACCGGTCACTCACCCCCAGCATCACCCCCAGCCCACCTGCATCCCCCACGGCACCGTGCCCACCTGGTGGCACCCCCGAGGAGATGGTGGAGGAGGAGACCTGGCCCTGGCCCTTGGAGGTCATGGCGGCCACCTCGATGGTGTAGGTGGTGAGGGCGGTGAGGCCGGTGACGCGGTACTCCAGGGTGACGTTGGGCAGGTAGTGGGTCACCCGCGTGTTGGTGCGGTTGTACTCCTCCCATGAGATCCGGTACCCTGAAACGTGCCCCGTGTCGCCAGCCCATCATCACCCACCCCCAGGAGGGGAGCAGGGCCGGGGGGAGATGCTGTGGGGTGGGAAGGGGATCGGGAGATACTGTGGAGTGGGAAGGGGATTGGGAGAAGATGCTGCAGTAGGAGATGCTGTGGTGTGGGAAGGACACCAGGAGCAGGTGCTGTGGGGAGGGGACTGGGACTAGAGGAAGATGCTGTGGGGTGGGAAGGACACCGGGAGCAGGTGCTGTGGGGTGGGAAGGACACCGGGAGCAGGTGCTGTGGGGTGGGAAGGACACCAGGAGCAGGTGCTGTGGGGTGGGAAGTGGGAGGAGATGGTGCTGGGTGAGAGATGCTGTGAGGTGGGAAAAGGGCTGATGCAGGAGCTGGGTTCCCTCCCTTCTGCTGCCCCCTTACCTGTCAGGATGCCATTCTTCTCCAGCGGCTCCTGCCAGCTGACCTTCAGGGACGTGTCCAGGATGTCACTGAAGCTGAGATGTCCCACGGGGCCGGGCACTGCCCAAAGACCCCCAGGCTCAGCATGTGGCTGCACACCCCAAGGACAGGAACCCTCTGCCCCCTTAACAAGCCAGCGCAGACAGAGTTTCCCAGGGGGGTGCTTGGCATTCCACCCCAGTTCCACACCCCAGCGGGACCAAGCACCCACCCCTCAGGCTCGCTCCCACCCTCCCCAGCAGGGTCCCTCCCCGTACCGTCCTCGTGGGTGCGCACCAGCTGGGGGGGGCTGCGCGGGCCGTCCCCCGGTGTGGTGAAGCACAGCACCGAGGTGAAGTAGTCGGCGAATTTCCGCAGCCCGGCCACGTATCCCACGTGGACACTGTCCTGGAAGTTGGGTCTGACCGTCACCACCGTCGCCTCCTCCTCCCGCTCCGGCTCCCAGGCGATGAGCTGCGGGCAGACCAAGGGGATGGGGTGGGGGTGACACCACCGGGTACCAGCATCCTCCAGGTACCAGCATCCTCCAAGCACCAGCATCCTCTGGGTACCAGCATCTTCTGGGCACCAGCATCCTCCGGGCACCCTCCGTGCCCCTCGTTTATTAGGACTTGGTGACATTATCAATTAACTTGCAGGGCACCCTGGAATGGTGCCGTGTTTACCCGAGATGGAGCAAGCGCTTCCCGATTAACTCCCGCGGATAACAGCATGTTCGGGGAGGGCGGGGGGGATGTTTTGGGCATTTAATTGGCATTGTGCAAGATAGCCTATAGCAACTTAATTAAAAACTAATTAGACCCTAAAAACACTAATCAAAACTACTAAGTGGCATTTAATAAGAACGTTAACTCTCCTGCTTGCTCTGGTTATCTCATTCAGCGGCAATTACATTCCTGAACTCCTCCTGGTTTGTTTTTTTTTTCTTGTGAGTGGATTAAGAAACAACTTTTAATGTTTTAATTCAATTTAACGAACGTAAATTTGAATTAATTGCGATTTGGAATTAATTACAGAGCAGGGGAGACTCTGAGCCCATGCAAGTGTTAAATCTCAGTAAACATTAGAGACCTGCGGGTGTCGCCCCTCACCTTGTACCCCTGGTTGATGCCGTTGATGAACTGGGGGCTGGGGGGGTTCCAGGTGAAGCGGATGGTGGTGGAGTTGGTGGCCTCAGTCTGCACGTTCCCCGGGGGCACCGTGGGCACTGCCGGGATGAAGGGACAGTTTGAAGCAGCTCCAGCTCCACAAGGTGCCCTCCTCCCATCAGCTGGGTGACACCCCCTCTGGACCCTGGACTCCCGCCCATCCCTCCTCAGCATGTCCCAGTCTTCCTGGGACCCCTAAACTCTCCAGCCACCTGTCCCCAAGACCCTCATGGCACAGCCTGTCACCATGGGGGCAAACACTGAGCTCCTGCCTGCCCCCACCTACCTCCCTGCAGTGTCCACTCGGTCACCTTCATGCTGTAGACCCCCAGGCCAGCACTGTTGTACGCAGCCACCTCGATCTCATAGTTAGTCCAGATGATGAGGTCCTCCAGGAGCAGGTTGTTGACATCAGCGTTGGTGATGTTCTTGAACTGGTAGCCCACGGGCAGCCCAGCCAGGCAGTACCTGGGGACCAGAGGCCATCAGAGCTGCTGGCATCCCCACCACACCGAGGATGGGACAACCCACTTCGCCCAGCAGCACCCACCGGATGATGTAGCCCTTGAGGACACCATTCTGGTGGCTCTCAGGGGGTGGCTGCCACTGGATCATGATGGACTGGTTGGTGCGGCCGCTGGCGATGACGTTCTGAGGGGGTGCCGAGGGGGGTTCCTCGGGCAGGGACACCCTGCGAGGGACGAGGTGGGGGTGAGCACCCATGGCTGCTGGTTGCTGCGGGACCCCCCGCCTCAGGCCATGGCTCACCTCTCCGTGTCCTTGCTGAACTGCCCCCTGCCCACGTCGTTGATGGCGCAGAGGCGGAACTGGTAGGAGCGGGCGGGCACCAAGCCCCTCACCATCACCGACGTCAGCTCGGGGTCCACGCTGGCCAGCAGCACAGTCCAGGGGGCATCTGTGGGGGGGACAGCGAGGTGAAGGCTCCCTGACCTGCAGGACACTGGGGTCCCCTGCCCAGCTAACGAGTCCCCAAGTCCCTTGCAGCATCCCTTGCCCACAAGACCTTGGTAATGCCAACAGACCAGCCTTTGCCCGGTGCTGCTGGGGAGGGGGGAGCAGCCCCTTACTGTTCTCAGAGACCTCCACGACGTAGCGGAGCAAGGGGCTGTTGCCATCGAAGGGTTTGGCCCAGGTCAGGTTGATGGCCCGTTTCTCCAGGGGGCTGAGGGTGGCTGTGGGGCTCTCAGGGGCATGAGGGAGCTGCCTGGACGAGGGGTGGGTAGGGAGGGGGTGGTTAGGGAGGGGGTACATCCCAAGGTGGGGGGTGCTGGCGGGGATGAGGAGGGGAGGGGTCTCACCGGACGCGGAGGTGGGCGCTGCGCGAGTCGTTGCCCCCGGCTGAGATCACCTTGCAGGTGTAGGTGCCAATGTCACCCGACCAGGTCTGGGAGATGTGGAGGGTGCCCACCTCGTCCAGGCGCACCCGTGGGCCACTCTCCGTGCTCAGTGGTGTCCCATCCTTCTCCCAGACATACCTGTGGTGGGATTGGGGGAGGACCCAGGAGTGCTGGCACCCCCTACAGAGACTGGACCAGGGGTCCCACTGCTGTGCTGGACTCCCTGTGCACAAGGCACCAGATGGCACTGCAGGACCACCAGTACAGGTCTGGGGATGGTGGCACCCTCCATCTGTCTGCTCCCTCACCATGTGGGTGAGCCTGGGGGTCTATGGAACCCCCAAATCCTCCAAGCCCCATCACACATACCTGACATCCACACTGGGGTCATGGGTGACCCCGCAGCTCATGCTAGCTTTGGTCCCTTTGATGACACTCTGGTTCTGCGGTGGGTCCGTGATTCGTGTCCTGGCTGTGGGAGGGGGGTCAAGATGAGGCACTGGCACTGCCCAGAGGGCTGCGGGGGTGGCATGGGGAGGGACAGCCCAAGTTTGCACCCACCCAACCATGGGTACCAGAACCCATCCGTGGTACCCCCAGCAAGCTCCATCCTGCACCACCCACAGCAGGAGGCAGCACCCAGCTGCCCAGGGAGCCAGGTGGGGTCCATCCTGCACTGAGCAGAGCTGGATGAGCTGGCAGGTGCCTTACCCCAGACGACCAGGTCGGCAGATGCCTCGTCCACGCCGCGGGAGTTGGTGGCCAGGCAGGTGTAGGTGCCAGCGTCGGCGAGGTGCGCGGGGCTGACGAGCAGGCTGCCCGACTCCAGCAGGGTGAAACGTGGCAGCTGCACTGACCCGCTGGCCAGGATCCGCTCCCCTGGGTGACATCAGGGAGCCCAGTCAGCTCCCAGTGCCCCAGACACCGCCCAAGCCTGGTGGCCACAGAGCCCAGTGGCCACGAAGCTTGCAAAGGATGCCCTGAGGCCATGAGGGGCTGGGAGGGGCAGACCAGGGGCTGGTGCTGTGCCCACACCCCAGCTCTTTTACCTTTCTGCCAGGTGATGGCTGGGCGAGGAGCCCCCGAGGTCTCACAGTTGAGGATAACGGACATGCCATCGATCACCGTGCTGTCCTGGGGACCCCTGGTGATGTTGGGGGCGATGCCTGTGGGGCAGACAGACACAAACACCCCCTTGAAGCCCTTCCCGGTGCCCAGCCTGGAGCTGACCCACTCCTGGGAGAATCTCATCCTCATGAGAGGATTTCCTGCCGTCCCCAAGCCCCTCCAGAGAGCCCAGCAGCGGGGTTCCAAGCACATCCCACCCGCTGCCCAGACAGGGGCACCCCGGGGTTCAGGGCAGGGGGTGGCTGGCACCTACTGGTCACGGCCAGGTACGTGGTGGTCTGCACCTCTCCAGCCGCGTTGCGGGCGAAGCACTGGAACATGCCGGTGTCGTCGGGGAGCAGCCCGCTGATCTGCAGGCTGCCGTCGGGCAGCAGCTGGAAGCGGGAGAGCTTCTCCAGGGGGATGAGGGCAGCATCTTTGTACCAGGTCATCTCGGGAGGGGGCACACCTGCAAAGGTCAGGGTCGCGTCGGGCACGGGGTCGCAGCAGTGCGGGGAGGGCGGCTGGGCAGTGGCTCACCTTTGGCTTGGCAGGGGATGGCCACCAGCTTCTCCATCTCGGCCGTGATGTGCCTCTCCGGCTCCTTGATGAACTGAGGTGGCTCTGCCAAGGGAATCCCAGAGATGGGCAGGAGGGTGTATTAGAGCTGGGGGTCTCCTGGACCCACCATCAAAACACCCGCAGGGAGTCCCGCCTGTCGCTTCCCCAGTGAGGCCACCTCTGGAGTACTGGGTCCAGTTCTGGGCTCCCCAGTTCAAGGGAGTCAAGGAGCTACTGGAGAGAGTCCAGCAGAGGCTGTGCAGATGCTGAGGGGCTGGAGCATCTCTGTGCCAGGCCAGGCTGAGAGCCCTGGGGCTGTTGAGCTGGAGCAGAGCAGCCTGAGAGGGAAGCTGAGCAATGCTGAGCAAGAGAGAAAGGGCCCTGGGGGGCAATAGGATGGGGCCAGACTCTGGTCAGGGGTGCCCAGTGACAGCACAAGGGACAACAAGGGGTACAAACTGGAATCCAGGAGGATCCAGCTGAGTGGGAGGAGAAACTGCTGTGAGGTGTCAGAGCCTGTCCCAGGCTGCCCAGAGAGGTTGTGGAGTCTCCTTCTCTGGAGAGATTCCAAACCCCTCTGGACACCGCACTGCTGAGTCCCCTGCTCTGGGTGCCCCTGCTGGGGCACGCGGGTAGCACCAGATCCTCTCCAGAGTTCCCTTCCAACCCCTAACCACGCTGGGATTCAGGGATTCCCATTTCAGCCCTGGGGCTGAGACCACCCCAACTGATTGCACGTGTAGCTTGGGCTGCCCGTGGCCAGGTGCTCACCCATGACAGAGAGGTAGGCACCCTGTGCCACGGCGGGCACACTGCTGCTGCGGAGCACGGCCTCGCACTCGTAGTAGCCGCTGTCGCTCAGCGTGGGGTTGAGGATGGTGAGCCGGCGGCTGTAGTCGCTGATGCCACTAGAGACTGGCACCCCGTCCTTCTTCCAGATGATGTGCAGCTTGATCAGAGGCCTGGAGGGGGACACGAGCGTGTGAAGTGCCAGCTCGAGCCCCCATTGAGCCCCCCTACCTCCCTCCATCCCACAGGACCCAAGAGCTGCGGTGGGAAGAGCTCTGGGAGGAGCTGGGTGATGCCCATGGGGCCATCCCTCTACTCGCCTGGCATTGGCCACGCACTCCATGGTCACCTCTGAGGTCCCGGCCACCACGCTGGTGTTCCTGGGTGGGACAATGATGGTGGGTGCGATGGGATCAGCTGGGCCACCCACGTCTGGGGAGAAGGAATCCAGAGAGACAACCATCAGCATCCCTTGCCCACCACCCACTCCAGTGAGGCTGACGGGCCACCCAAAGCCCTGGCATGGAGGAGACAATGCAGCAGGGAGTAAAGGGCCACGGGCTTTGCTCACCCATGGGAGGGCTGGGTGGGTCCAGCCCATCACCTTGGCATCAGGGTCCCTCCACAGTTCACCCCAAGCCCCCTACTCCCGTGGGAGCCCAGGGCACCATCCCAGCCCCCAGCCTGTGTGGCAGCACCGGCGGGCAGGGAGGAGGGGGGAGGAGGAGGGGAGTATATAAAAGCAAAATGATTGCAACAATAAAATCCCCTCGTGTAGGCGCCGTTAAAAGGCGATGGGTTTGAAAGCTGCTGATAGAGCTGAATCCATAAACACGGGCTCCGGGTTGTTTATTGTGAGCCTGGAGGGACGCCCGAGGTGCAGACAAAACAGATGAAGGGGGGCAGGAGGGGAACAGCCCCACGCTGAGAGGGATAAACCCCCCACGGAGCAGCAAAAGGAGAGGTGGGATGGTGGTACTGGGAGGACTGGTGCCACTGTGGGGTTCAGCAGACCCTCGGCGGGGTCCTGCAGGGTGGAAGGGGACAGGAGGGATGGGGCCATCGGGGTGTCCCCCAGGCAGGGGGGTGCTGAGAGGGCAACACAGGGACTGGGCATCCCACAGCAAAGCTCCGTGGCCCCAGTTCCACGCCCCAGCCCAGCGCCAGGGACAGATCCAGCCCCGATGCCAGGGACAGAAGGGGGAGGCTCTGCCCGTGACACAACCAGCGCCTGCAGCACAGCCAAGAGCCTAAATAAATTTGGAGTCGGCTGAACTGTGAAGTCAGCAGAAGCCGGAGCCTCCGAAGAGATTTACTGCAAATTGAACTCGGGGGTGAGCCAGGCAGCGCCGGGGGGAGCTGAGGGGGGAGTGGGGCCGGGGAGGGGGGCAGTGCCCCCCACACTCACTGGCCACGCTCAGCGTGATGGGCTGGCTCGTCTTGTTATCCCCGTTCTTGTCGTTCACAGCCTGCACGTAGTAACGTCCCGCGTCCGGAGCCACCGTGGAGAGGATGACCAGGGTGTTCTCTAGGGTGATGGCTCTGCGGGGGGCGTGAGAGGGGGATGAGAACCCAGCAGGGATGCAGAGGAACCCAGTGCAGAGAGCTGGGACCCTCGATACCCCACCCAGCACCCACACGGGACAGGGACAACCCTCCCCCAGGTACCAGGGCTCAGCTCCCAGTTGGGGCTCAGCTCCCAGTTGGGGCTCAGCTCCCAGTTGGGGCTGAGCCCCACACCCCCCCCACTGAGCAGAGCACACTGGACAGTGCAGATTAATAAGGACTTTTTTTTTTTGGTCCTAATGTAAAGATCTAATCAGCCGGAAACATAAAATGGTTTGGGGAATAGAGGGTTTGGGGCTTTTTTTTTTTTTTTTATACCATTAAATATGAGATAAAGGAGTTTTATCTCCTCAATCCTGCTTTGCAAATAGAAAGGAGACCAGTTCAATTCCTGCATAATGTGGGTTACAAATTCAATTCCCGCTCGCCGCGTCTGCCAGCGCCGGGCTCGCCGCAGCCCCACGGGATGCCTGGCACACACGTGTGTGCTGTGCCCGGCTCTGCCACACCGGCTGTGCCCGTTTCCCCTGCTCTCCTCCCTCTGATTTGCTTTATTTTTTTATTTTTTTTTTATGTTTGTTTAAATTCATTTCCCCGGTGACAAACAGAGCTGTGAGTTGCCAGGCCTGTCTCTGGGTTTTAGTCGCCTGTTAAACATCCTGATTGCAAGGACACGGGGAGCCGAGGGAAACGCAGCCCCCCAGGATGCTGGGAATACACAGGGAGGATGCCAGGGGGATGCTGGGGCTGTGCTGAGGGGGATGCCAGGGGGATGCTGGGGCTACACTGGGAGGGTGCCAGGGGGATGCTGGGGTGGGGATGCTGAGGCTAAACTGGGAGGATGCTGTGGCTGTGCTGGAAGGGATGCCAGGAGGATGCTGTGGCTATGCTGGGGGGGGTGCCAGGAGGATGCTGTGGCTATGCTGGGGGGGGATGCCAGGAGGATGCTGTGGCTATGCTGGGGGGGATGCCAGGAGGATGCTGGGGCTATGCTGGGGGGGATGCCAGGAGGATGCTGGGGGCGATGCCAGGAGGATGCTGAGGCTATGCTGGGGGGATGCCAGGGAGATGCTGGGGCTATGCTGAGGGGGATGCCAGGCGGATGCTGTGGCTATGCTGGGGGGATACTGAAGAGGGGGATACCAGGAGGATGCTGTGGGGGGGATGCTGGGGGTACTCACATGCGGCTGCTGGGAGAGATCTTCCGTCCATCACGAAACCAGGTGACCTGGGGCTGGGGGAAGCTGGCGATGCGGGGTGCCCGGATGACGGCCGCCTCCCCGTGGGACACGCTCTGCTGTGTCTCGCTGTCCTCAAAGCTCCCCATGTCTGCCAAGGATGTGGGAGAAGCATGTCAGGGGCTGGGGAGGGACCTCTGCAGCTATTTCCTCCTCTCCAGTCTAAATCTCCCTCTTTCCGTTTCAAACCATCACCTCTTGTCCTGTCCAACAGACCCTGCTCAAAATCTATCCCCATCTTTCTGACAGGCCCCAGAAGGTCTCCCTGGAGCCTTCTCCTCTCCAGGCTGAACCCCCCCAGCTCTCCCAGCCTTTCTCCATCCCAGGATCCCTCCCTGCAGCTGATGCTGCTCAGCCCCATCACCCCATCACCCACACCCAGCGACCCCTGCCCACATGTCCCCCACCAAGGATGGGGTGCAGCTTCAGTGAGGAGGGCTCAGCTCAAGGGCTCCCCAAAATCTCTCCCTGTCCCAGTGCCAGGAGCATCCTGACGTGACCTTGGCTCTTGGACAGGGTTGGGGCACCTGCTGCCCCCATCCTGCCCTGCCAAGTGCAGGTTGGAAATGCAGAGCAGCTGAGGAAAGCAGAGGGAAGTGGGGGGTATAGACAAGTGGGGGAGGGGATTTTTATTGACTTCCCTTAATTGCTGTAATTAAAAACATGTAAAGAATCTTTTTTTAACGACTTTGCCATTACCATTAGTTGTAGCACAGCTGCCTTATTAATTTCTCATTAGCTTCCTGATTTGTCACCCCTCCTCAGAAAGGGGTTTAAATAGGACTGAAGGCATCCCAGAGAGAAGAGGTGACAGAGAGGGGCAGGTCCCCAGAGGCACAGAGCCAGCACCCCAGGCCTCAGCACCCTCCTGTCCTACTTGCATGCTGCAAAGGGTTTCACCCCTCCAGGGAGCCCATGGTGCTGGGGGTTTCCCAGCCCTGGTGCTCTCCACCTACACCCCTACATGCCCTCCTGAACCCCAACTGGGGTTCACCACAGCCCAACTGGGATGCAGGAGCAGCAGAGGCAGCAGGAGCCCCATCCCTGCCACCCTCACTCCAGGGATGCTCTGGGCTCGTGCGTGCTGGGGTTGCACCAAAGCCTGACCCATCCCGCAGTGCTGGGTGGCCCCAGCTGGCTTCTGGGGTGCTGGGTGGTCAGCGGGGGAGCTGGGTGGCCCTGGCCAGTCCTCTGCCAAGCAGAGCTGTCACTTACAGGCCACCTGCACCTCGGTCTGGCGCTGCAGCAGGGCTCCCATCCTGTTGCGGACGATGCAGCGGTAGAAGCCGGCGTGCGTGCGGTCCAGCGATGTGATCATGTACCTGCCAGACAGAGAAGCCACCTCAGAGGCAGAAGGGACACACCTAAGTCACTGTCCCAGCCCCTGGCAAAGGCTGCAGACACTCCACAAGCCCCCCCACCCCCCTTTACCACTGGGCAGCAACTGCTGTGCCAGGTGCCAGCTCCTCCCCTGAGAAGCAGCAGCTGGAGGTGTGTCTGTGCTCATGGCCACACACACTGGATGTGCTTTCACCGTGCCAGGCACTCGTCCTGAGCCAGTGGGCATCGCCCACCCAGTGCAGGGGGTGACAGTGACACCATCGTGAGTGGGAGGCACTGGACGAGTGGCTTTGAGCTCTCAGAGGTGGAGGCAGCTGCCAGGGACCTGGCACCTGCTGCCCTGAGGGCACACCAGGGTCTGCCAGGGTCAATCCTCCTCAGCCCTGCCTATGCTGAGCTCAGCATCGCTTCAATTAGCCAGGACTCAGCTCATCATCCCCACTCACTGCTCTTATCAGCTGCCAGCAGCTGATAAGCAGATAAAAGCAATAACCATGTCTCAATTCACCCACGTTCCTGAGAGTAAATTCAACTTCCCTGAGACACAAGGAGCGTGTCCCCTCTGCTGGGAACAGCAACAGGCCCCTGCACTCAGCTCCCCAGTGCCGGGGATAAGGGGCTGGCACCAAACCCCCTGCTGACAGCCACCCACCCACCCATGTGGCATGCCAGGGGTCACCCATTCCCGTGGGAAAAGGGAGGATGCCCCTGGGGAGCGAGCCCCCCGAGTGTCACAGCTGATAGTTACAGACGATCCCCAGAGGTTTTGAAGGAGATATTTCAGTTGCAAGGAGCTGTCAGGAGCTGCTGTGGACACCAGGAATAACAGGCCCGTTCTCCTTGGGGTGTCCTCGCTAATAAATCACACACAGGCACCGCAGCTCCTAAACACGCACGGACAGACGGACAGACGGACGCTCCCTGATGCTCACCTGCCTATTCAGCAGCAGAGGGGCACGCACAGTGCCCACACAGCACCCCCCACACCACATCCTCACTTCCACATCCCTTACAAACCCTCATCCTGGGAGGGAACTGGTGCAAAGCCCCCAGGTGCAGCCCACGAGCCACCCTGGGGGGACCCAAACCACCCCCACCCTTGGGGCTCCTGCGCACCCGTATGTGGAGCACCCACCTCATCCCACACAGCGGGAGCCAGGACACCTAAGTGGGCACAGGGAACCTTCGCCCCCTTGCTGGGGGCACCCTAAGGGGGTCTACTTTCCACACCACCAGGAGCTGAGGGAGTGATTATGGAGAAGAGCTTTTGCACACACCTAAGCGGCTGGAAATAGCCCGGAGCAAGGAAATCAATTACCGGGCTCAGCCTGGCCCGCAGTCATTAACCAAAGACGAGCACAGACTTTGTTCTCCTCTGCTTGGTTTCCACAGAAGCTTTTATCCAAGCCTGCTCCAATTTGATTGCCTTCCCCCATCACAGGACAGTAAACCATGGGGGGGCTTCCTCCCAGGGAGAAGCTCTGCTGGAAGAAGGAGTGAACAGTGCAGCCCCAGCGCCCCACAGAGACCCCCCCCCCAAGTCTGAGCAAGCAGAAATGGCCACGAGCCACGTCTGCTCCTCCACAGCCAGGAGCTCCCAGCTCCAGGTTGCCATCCAGGCAAAGGGCTCCTCCTCTTTGGGCTGATCCCAGTGCCCGCAGGCACTGCCCTGCCCGGGTGGCTTTGCCCGCGCACTGACCCAGAGGCATGTTGTGCTCGGCTGGAAGCAGGGTGAAGGTCTGGCCGTGCTCCCGGAGCAGCCCTGGCTGCTGACTCTGCTGCTTCGGGAGCTCGTTTGGTTTGTTTGCAGAGACGGAGGTTGACAGGCCAGGGTCTGTGGGGAGAGGCACTTGCAAGGCGAGGAGTGACCCGGCTTCAAAACACCGCACGGATGGAAATGAGCGGTGGCCTCCAGGATGGGTCAGGAAGAGGCTGTGCCATGCTCAGCCCTGGGGTAAGGACGGGGCTCCCGGAGCCAGAAGCCACATGCCAGGGGACTGGCAGGTTGGCAGAAGCCTTTGGCACCAGATAGATCTGACAGATGGATGGGCTACATGTAGGGAACGACAGCTTCCCATCCATCCATCCATCCATCCATCCATCCATCCATCCATCCATCCATCCATCCATCCATTCCATGGCAGGGCAGCACCCAGCACCCTGATAAGCTCCAGTCCCCCCTCACCATGTGCTCCTGGCAAGGCACGTGGCAGCACCTATCCACCCAGCATGCCAGGCTGTGCCCACCACCAGCCTTCTTGTGGTGGGATAGCTCCCAGTGCCACTCCCTCAGAATGGCGACACTCTTATTGTAGGGTAGCTGTGAAGCATGGGGTTGATGCTGCTAAATTATTATTATTATCATCATTATTAGACTGAGGAGGTGGAGAGGAGCTGGGAGAAGCATCAGCCAATGGATCTGATCCATCAGATTGAAAGCCAGAAGAGTGAGGAAATCTGTGTGGCTCTTCCAAATGCCACCCCAGCAATGGCAACAGCTGGATGGGGTTTTGTCCAGAAGCACACTGGCACAGTCCCCTTTGATTAATACCCTGTGTAACGACTAATTAATTCTAGAGGGGACACGTATTTGAATAGTTGGAGCACAATAATGAAATGTCAAGTGAGCATTAAAACACACTTAGCAAAGGTTTAACGACTCCCAGCATCTGAGCCACACGTCCCAGCACCCGGTGTGGATTTAAACACCCACACCCTCCCCCCCCCACTATTCCCTCAGCCCCTGCTAACTGGATTATTGGATCTCAATTAGCTCCTGATTGGAAAGGGCTCTGCTGTGACACACGTGGCTGGAGCTGGCGTTGCTCTGCTCGCAGGCAGAGTTTTCCTCTGGCCGGGGGAATTCGGCCCCGTAAATCGCCGCCTCGATTGGCCCTGCCAGAACAATGAGCCATTTAATAATTAATGCCCGTGTGTTAATCTGCTGCTTTCCTGCACAGCAGGGAGGGGAGTGAACACACAAGCCTCAGACCGTGGGGTGGCATCTGGAGGGTCCCTCCCCAGGAGCTCGGCCACCCCACAGGTGGGCTCAGGAGCCCAGTCTCCCTCCCGGGGCTCCTGAGCCCACCTAAGATCTCAGCAATCAGACCCCTTCCTCACAGCTCCCAGCAATTGCTGCCAACCCCCCCACATCCCCCTCAAAGCCAAACATGACCCAGGGAAAGGCAGGAGGTCCCACAGCACAAAGCCCCCAAATAAAGCCCACCCTGTGCCACCCGTTACCAGCTCGGTGCTGCCTCACTGGTGGTTTCACCACAAGCTGCCACATGGAAGGGGAAACTGGTCAAGCTGGAGCCACAGGCACCAAAAAGTCACTGCTGAGCTCCTCCTGAGCCCAGCTGCAGCCTCTCTGATGTTTATCAGCTCCCATTAATTATATTATTGAGTGGCAATTAGCTCCTCTGGGGAGAGGGTTGGGCTTTACTCTTAGGTTGGCAAAGAGCAGGGATGTGCTCCAGGTGAGCAGCAGCACAGGTGGGGATCCCAGCAGGGAGC
>JAOEGS010014183.1:44347-64797 GCA_025447755.1 Corythornis vintsioides
CTTTACTCTTAGGTTGGCAAAGAGCAGGGATGTGCTCCAGGTGAGCAGCAGCACAGGTGGGGATCCCAGCAGGGAGCGGGGGGTGGATCACCCCGTGTTTGTGAGAGGGTCCTGGCTCCATATTTTAGATAATTTGGGGACAGAGTGCAGATATTAAACACTCAGGGTAATTACACTTTCCCAGGCTCTGAGCTCCTGGCAAAGGGGACCTGGGCTCTTGGGAAGAGGTGGAGGATCTGTTAGTAGCTGCTGGGCTCCTGTGCCAGCTGTGGAGGGACGTGGGGAGAGGCGAGGGGCTGATTTAGTAGGTAGGAGATGCATCTCTACGGATGGGAGTCTGTCCAGAGGTAATCTACAGGCAAGGTAATTTCTGAAGGCAGCAGGACTCGCTGCAGCCCTTAATAGGACAATCTCATGTGATAAATTACCAGACCCAACTAATCTGCATGTTAAATTTCTTGTATGAGAAATAAATATCCTCAATTCACCAGAGAAGCGCCTTCCTTCCGAGGATTTCATTAAAGACATCAAGCTGCCTGATTTGCATGTTATGATTCCTCGTACGAGGAGAAGTCAGGCTCTGGAGAGCTCGCAGGAGAGCCCGGCACCGGCGAGATTACGTGTGGAAAAAACAGAGCCTGGCTCTGGAGAGCACAGTGCCAGCGTGCCAGGGCACGGGAGCGCAGCGTGAGGACAAACCTTCACTGCTGGCACCTTAATAAAGGTGACAACGGGCAGCAGAGGGGATGGGGTTTCACTGTGGGACCCCCGGGTGCAGGAGGCAGTGGGGGTCCTGTGGGAGAGCTGTCTCCATGCACCCCACAGCAAGTGGGTGAAGGGAATTTGGTCCCCGAGGATGCTCCCGAAGGCGGGCAGCTCCATACACACTCAGAGCCAGGCTGGTCCCCAATCCCTCTGTGGTCCCTGACTGCACTTGATCCCCAGGGATGCTCTAGACAATCCAGCTCCACATGCACATGGTGATAAACGGGGCCTTGATTCCATTGAGATCCCCAGGGATGCTCCCAAGGGGTCGGCTCCACCTGCAGGCACAGGCACTGCCTCTGCCCTCACCAGCTCGGGCACCCACCGAGCCCGTTGCCCACCTGCCCTTCCTCCCCCACACACCAACAGGTTGCTCTGGTGGGAAGCCGGCGGCTGAATCGCTGCGGGAAGGAAAGGGCGGTCGCCATGGAAACACGCTGCCAAACTGGGAGCAAGGCTCCTTCCCTGAGAACTCGTCTGACCATCAGCAGAGGATTAACCGGGGTGGTTGCTAGGGGGGTTGAGGGGTGAATGGGACCGAGGGGACACGAGCCCCAGCCCACAGCCCCCCAGAAAAATGGGTAAAACACACAGGGTGACAGCAGCTGGCAGTGCCAGAGGGTTGTCCCTGCTGCAGGAGGGGATTTGGGGATAAGCAGTGAGGATGACATGGACTAAATGCTCAGTGACCCGCTGTCCTGGCCAGAAACCAGTGAGGTGATGCCACCAAGCCCAGCTGGCTCCCCAGGCACAGACCCCCCCCGACAGCACAGGGTTGGTGCACCCTGTCACAGGCACAGACAGACCCTGGGGACAATCCCTTCTGTCCCTGGAGTGGGAACGTGCCAGCCCTGAGCTGCACCCCACATCCCTCACCCACACTGCCAAAACACCCACAGCCCCCGCACGGCCACGGCCACCCCTGAGTCCCCCTGGCCAGCATCACCAGCTCTCCCCTCTCCAAGGATTACTCTGTTTCTAAACTCGTTAACTTTTAATTACTACCTTCCCACTGCCTGAGCGGGCTGGCTCCGTGCCACCCAACATCTCTATTAAAATTCAATTTCTGCCCATCATAACTAATTTGGGTCTCCTTCGCCTTCCTCCCCGGCAGCCTTCAAATTCCAGGCCAGACGTCCAAGCTCTCCCCTCGCCCCATCCAATCCCCCTGCAGAGAGCCGGGGACGGGCAGCCCAGGCCGGGCAGAAGGCAGCTGAGGCTGGCAGGTTGTGCCCCCGCCAGGCGGGCAGCGAGGGGTGGATTTGCATACAGGCCGTTTGCTTCATTAGCTTCAGATTGTTTGGGTTTTCCCCTCCTGTTTGTTTATTTTCTCGCTTCCTTCCCTAATCCTTTCTGGCTGGATGCTGGAGGTGGAGGCTCCCAGGAAAGGGAGTCACCTTGGCGCGGGGATGAGGGTGATGCAGGGGCATGGAGGTGCTGGGCATCCCTGGCCACAGACGTGAGTGCCGGCCCCTCTCCTGCAGAAGGGTAAACTGAGGCACACAGCAAACGCAGGAGCAGAGCTGGGAAAGGAAGCCAGGAGTCTGGGGGTTTGGAGGTGCCCCCCAGGTGCCACGCCAAGGATGTGGCAGAGCTCAGGGTCACCCTGATGCCTTTCTCCTGCCAGGGCTCCGTGTCCCCCCACGCTGCAGTGACCACCATCCTCACAATCCCAGTTCAGAGTTGACAGTTTGCATCATTCCCACTACAGCCAACATGACTCTGGACAGGCATGAGCTGTGGGAATCATGGGGGGCTCAGCAGGTCTCTGAACTCTGACACCAGGGCTGGGGACAAGGGACATCTCCCAGGGGACACCCAGCACTGGTGCAAACACCCAGCACCGACCCTGGGGCAGCGGGGACATCGCAGAGCTGTGACCACCATGGCTTGGTGAGGGACAGCCCTCGGGGTCCCTAAGGATGGCCACACGGTGCTAGGGAGGGGATCCAGCACCCAGCATGGCACACGGTGCTGGGAAGGGGACTTGGCACCCATGACAGCACACGGTGGGGATGTCACCCAGCCACACTGCATTCCCGGCATCCCGGAGCAGCCCCCGCGTTGCTACAGCAACACGAAGCCTTTGGATTCAATGACTTTAAACCGGGAACGGCTTGTCTGGGGCTGAATTATTGATGACAACACAGAGGACGACACACGCTCACGGGAGAGACGGCGAGAGGTGCCCGGCAGGATGAGCTGGCACGCGGGGGTGGTGCCCGAACCCAGAGGGGTCTCTTGTGCTGCCCCTTCTTGCTCTTTTCCCCATAACCACGAGCTGGCCGTGAGCCGTGGCCTAGTGTTAATCCCACTTGTGCAAAACGCCTCTTCCCCAGCGTTCACCTGCTTAAAATCCCCTTTTTGCTCTCCAAACAGAGTCGGTGGCTCCCGCCGTGCCAAGAGCCACCTCCCAGGGATGGCATCTCCTTCGCCCCAGGGACTCACCGGTATTCCAGGGAGAACTTGGTCAGCTCCCGGCTGTTGTGCAGCCACTTGAACTCCAGGGGCCAGCTGCCCTCTGCCATGCAGGTCAGGACCAGGCGGTTCCCCTCCAGATGGACCTGACTCCGCACCGGCTCTGTCTTGAAGTACGGGGAGACATCATCTGTGGAGAGAGGAGGGTGAGAGATGTGCCCAGAGCCTGCCAGCAGCACCACTTCACCACGGGCACAACCAGAACCCGGCAGCACCCCAGTGGGATGCTGGGGGTCACCTCTCTGTCCCAACTGGGGTGCCCAGACCCCTTCACCATCCGTTTCTCCCCTCCCCGAGCCTGTGGACAAGAGCTTAGCCCATCTCGGGTTTATCTAAGCTGCTTGCTTTGCTTTATTCCTGGCTGCCTTTGTAGCGTTTCAGAAGCACGGAGAGCTTTTAACTCGGGGGGTGAAGGGGGCGGAGGGGCTGGGAGCCAGCGAGACATAAACACTTACTCCTCTCCTGTTTTATTTGCTAAGTAAAACTATAAATCGAAACACACAGCTCCATTTTCTGCTTAACAAATGGAAGCCCTTTTACTTCAAAGACACATTCATATTCCCCAGCAGCTTTCAAGTGCGCTTTCAATCACGGCTTTGGGGGTTTTTTTTTTTTCTTTGGGGTAGGGCTTTTGCTTTCTTGTGAGCACAAGCTGAATTCCAGCCGCGGCTCCTCCACACCGGGAGCCGGCACCGAGGCAGTGCCCGCGCCCTGGGGCTCAGCCTCTGCCAGTGCTACGCCACCCTGGGGGGGCTGGCACCAGTCTGCAGGAGCTCAGAGGCACCTCCAGACCTGCACTCAGCAGGGGTTCCTCCTCTCTCCTCACTGGCAGGGCCTGGCTCCTGCACACCCTATGGTGCCCACGTAGAAATGCTCATCTGACTGACACCCGGCTGCCCCATCCCCAGGGTGGGCAGGGCAGCACTGGATGCCAGGGAAAGGCAGGAAAGGAGCAGCTCGTGGCTCCTTAACTGAATCCTCCTCTCTGACCTGCAGCAGCACTGGCGAGTGTGGGCAGCCCTATCCTGGTGCCCTGCCCCATGTCCAGGCTGGATCTGGGCATCTGGGCACCTCACAAAGCAGGCATGGGGCAGCACGGCCAAAACCCTGCAGCAGCCCAGCTCCCCAGCAAGTCCCAGACACTGTGGGGGCAGAGAGGTGCCCATGGGCACCGTGGTAGCTCAGTGCCCCAGCAGGTTGGTCTGGCATGAGGGCAGCTGGCTGCCAGCCTAGCCTGCGGCCGTGTGGTTCCCTGGTCTGGAGAGCTCATGGCAGCTCTGTGGCATCCACACTGCAGCTTTTGGGATGCCTAAGGAGCAAGGCAAGAGCAGGCCATGCTCTTGGGAACATCCTGGTGCCAGATTTGTGCCCGTACCCAGCGTGTGCCATGATTCACACACGTGTGTGCAGTAATGGGCAACACGTGTCCCCACCATGGCGTGACAGGAGCTTGACCTGCAACACCAAGGGCTTCGCCCACGTAAGGCTGGACACCTGTGGGATTACAGCAGCACCCAGCTGGGGCTGTGGCACAGCCAGAGGCCAGCTCCACAGCCAAACACCTCACACACACCACCAGTAAATGAGCCATGGACCAGCATGGTCATTGCTCACATCACCACAGCGAGGACTCAGGGCAAAACAGGACGGTCCCCAAGCACGGGCTGCCACCAGAAACCCTGGGACTGCAGGGATGTGATGCTGGGGCATGGCCAAGAGCACTGGTGGCACAGCAGGACCAAGAACTGGCACGTTCAGTGCACCCCAAGCACTGACCCCAGCACCCAGTGCTTGGGAGGTGTTTGGGAGACAGGGTGCTCCTGACGCACCTTCCCCCGGGCCCGCCCGCCGTTTGCATCCACCCTAATTTGATTTTAAGCAGCTAAGGCTCATCTCTCTTTGAAGCAGCCGAGCCATCTGTTCTGCATTAAGGGGTGACAAACAGCACAGAGGAGAAGAGGCAGCTCCTGATTCCGCTATTGATCCCGAGATCGTTATCCACCCGCCAAGGTCACGGCAGCCACCTTGCTCCAAACAGCTCCTGACCCACCCCACGCACAGCCAGCTCCCCTGGGAAAGCCCCAACCACAGCAGGGCACAGTGGGGGTTCCCGGGGTGCACTGGGCATCCGTTGGTAGGGGTGAAGGTGGCACCGAGCTCTGCCCCGGGGTGGTTGAGCTGAAGCAGCTCCGGCTGATCGTGATGTGTGACATCCCTGACAACCTCCCGGTTGACAGACACCCGGGAGCTCTGCACCCTGTGAAGGACCCCAGCCCAGCACCGGGGTTGGCAGGAGGAACCCCAGGATGCGATCAGGCCTGGATCAGTGCTGAAAGCTCTGAGAGATGCCCAGGAATGGCTGTTCCCAGAGTTCACCCGCCCAGCAGCTCCCCAGCTCTCGCCAACAGCGTGACATTCCTCGGCTCCAAGGGTGGGGGGTGCTGATGCTGAGGGTCCTGATCCCTCACACCCCAGCCACTCTGGCAGCCCTCCCTGCCTCGATTTCCCTCTGCTCCTGGGCAGCACGTGGCATTTCAGCTCTGCTCCTAGCAGGCTGGGGAGAGCTCCTCTCTCCCCACATCCTGGACAGGCTATGGTGCCACCAAATCTGGGGTGCCCAGGGGCACCCACCACCTCACAGCCCCACCACAGAGCTGGTACCGACGGGGCTGGAATCACCCCAGTCCTGGACCCAGTGGGAGGTTTCCCAGTGGGCGACAGCGAGGCCCCCCCAACAAACGAAGGGTCATTACTGCTCATTCTGACTCTCCCCCATCTGTTGTGACTGTTTACACTCCACTTGCTAATTAGAGACTAATTAGTTGGTGCAGAAATTCATCACTTTCCAAACACAAGCAGCAGCGAGAGGCATCCCTGGGAACATCTGCACATCTGCCAGCGGCAGCCTCCGGGTGCTGTGCCACGCAGTGCCATGCCGTGCCCACCCCAGTGCCCTCCACACAGAAAGGTGTCACCAAATCACACTCACCCTCATCCCACCCTCCACCCTCGGGCTGAGCTGCTCCAGCCCAGCTGCTGGAGAAGCTGGGTGGGACAAATGGGATGCCAAAGGCTGGCACCAGGCAAGGGGAACAGGAACAGGGGGTGCCCCCGGCTCTCTCCCTCCACTGCTGATGACATTTTAATGCCAGGCCCTTGCACGGCACTAATCCTGCCTAATGGGATGACAATCTTTGCCCTTGCACTTTATTTACAGCCCGGCTGTGAGGAGCTGGGTCTGAGCCTGGTGCATTAGTGCCAGGGAGGGGGTGCTGATGTAGGGCAGGGGGCCCTGGTCTCACCAAAAGAGCCGTAATGGATCCTAATTCCCAGGCGTAATGGGTGAACTGGGAACTAAGCCCCCTCCCCCCCCCCCAAGCTCTCCCTAGCTTCAAATCCCTCTTGATGGGAAGGGACGGAGAGTTTTAAGCCGGGAGGAATCCCGGAATGCCTGCCAAGGGCAGGGCTCTGCTGGGGGGACCAGGGGGGGAGGAAAGGAGGGTGTGACCCCCTCCCAGTGCTGGCCAAACCCCAGCAAGAGGAGATGAGATAGGGATAAGAGGCCAAACTCCACAGGTCCCCCCCAGCCATCCACGAACAACCAGCAGCTCATGGGACACCTATCCCCTTCTCCTGCCTTTGCCATGGATGCCTCATGTGAGCACTGGCAGCGTGGGTACCCCTGACCCCGGTGACATCAGTCTCCTCCCTGCTGAGGTTCACCTCAGTGCCCATTCCTGCTAATAACACAAATTGAGGTGAGAAACAGAAGGATGTGCCAGGTATCCCCACCTGAGCTGGCACCCACCAGCACCATGCCCTGAACCTGCCCCTGTAGGTTCCAAACACCAAACAAAGCCCAATCAACACTGGATACCAGTAGCCAGCACTGTGCCCACCACCTCAACCATCTTGCACCAACATCTGCCTCGGAGAAAATGACTCAATCACCTGCCTCCCTTCCCACCAGTCAGGATGCTGCTGGTGAAAAGGAGCAGCAATGGGAAGGGGCTGCTCCACTGCTTGCATCCCACTGCCCCCCAGGAAAAGGGACAGAACCACGACCCCCATCCCCCAGACTTCGCAGGGCACCTCCACCCCTTCCAAGGCATCATCACCCAGAAATCATCCCACTGGAAGCACTGTGCACAGCCACCTGGCACTGCCACCAAGCAGCTCCCGCTCTGGCCCCTCGTGGCTGTGTGTCCCCCCCAGCCCCAGCCTAGGGAGACAGAGCTAAATCTCTTCTGCATCAGGCGATCGCTGGCTCTCCGCAGCACGAAGAGATTAAAAAACAATAAAGAGAAAGCGAAACCCTCCGCTATAATTACCAGCCTTTAGCTGCCAGCAGAGGCAGGGAGGGAAGGGAGGGTAGGGAAAAGGGGGGGAGAAAAGAAACAGAAGAGAAGCAATCCACTAAAATTTTAATAGGAACCACTGCATTTAATTTAACGACACATTTTTTCAATTACCAGAATAATTGTTTTATTCATAAAACGAGTTTCAATAAGAGGGTAATTTCCCTTTGTTTTTATTATTCATTTGGGGAACACATTCACGGAGCAGTTTCCCCAGCTCCACGGCAGCCACTCAATGGTGGTGGTGGGGGGTGCTGAGAACAAGCACCAGTGTGGCCGGGAAAGGGTTAACACCACCAGACCACCCCATGGCCCCACACAGAGCACCCACGGGGGACCACAATGTCCCCAAGCATCCCAGCCTTGGATGGGTGCAATGAGAGAACACCCCAGTGGAACCCAGCCTGGCTAAGGGGACAAACCACAGCCCCTCTGTGGCCACCTGGGCTGAGTGGTCCGGTGCCCAGGGACCAGCATGAGGACAGGTGATGCCCCATGGCCGTGCTACCCACCCCCCCGAGGAGCCATCCCTTGGCTAAGTTACATTTTCTGCTCATCGGAGGCCAGCGTGTGGTTGAGAGGCATCAATTTTTCAGTGGCTGTGGGTAAAGTCATCGGGCTGATGAAACAGCACATGGCACTGAGGGCACAGAGGGCATGGAGGGCACAGCCCCCCGTGTCCCCACGGCTGGTCCCCTCCCGGGGCGGTGGCAGAGGCCAGGCAGGGCGGGTGGGTGGGTGGCAGGTGCGGGGGGATTAGCAGAGCTCTCCACCACTGCCAGAGCCCATTAGTATTCCTGAGAGGAGGCTCCAGCCCCTTCACAAAAGCAAACACGGAATTGAAATGCCGAACGCTCCCGGCACCTGGAGAGCTGCGGAGCACAGTGTACTGCCGAGCGGGCACCCAGCCGCCTGGGGGGTGCCAAGGACGATGCCAAGCACGGGGTGAGGATGACATGGGGACCCGTGCGGCCCCTCCTCCCAATACCTGAGCAGGTTTGAAGTAACCTGAGCTGAGCACAGACCCCCCAAACTCACAAGACGTGCAGCCACCCTTTGCCAGCACCCATTTGCTCTGCTGGCACCAAGTCTGGTGCCAGAGCCGTGCCCCAGTGCCCAGACCACACTCGGGCATAACTCCCAGCTTGTGTCAGCACTGGTGTGACAACAGGAGTAGGACAGGGATTGTCCCCCTGGGCTGGGCACTGTGGAGGCTGCCCCTGGAATCCTGGTGTCAGTTCTGGGACCCAGCAGGACACTGAGGGGCTGGAGCTTGGCCAGGGAAGGGCAATGGAGCTGAGGAAGGGTCTGGAGCAGGAGCGTGGGGAGGAGCAGCTGAGGGACCTGGGCTTGTTGAGCCTGGAGAGAAGGAGGCTCAGGGGAGACCTTCTGGCTCTGACAGGTGGTTGGAGCCAGGGGGGGTCGGGCTCTGCTCCCAAGGAACAAGTGCCAGGACAAGAGGGAAGGGGGGAGCAGGGAGCTGTGGGGAAGGGGTCAGCTGGGGTGGCTCCAGCACTCAGCCTCTCTGGGGCTCACACTCCATCCTCCTCAGCCCATCATCACCATCCCTCAGTCCTAATCCCAGCAGCAAGGGCTGGCTCAGGAGTGAGGAGACACTCCAGCTGACCCTTGCTCACCCCAGGCTGGGCTGGTGCCACTGGGTGTCCCCCGTCCCCACTGGCACAGAGTGATGCCAAAGGCACCCAGCACAATCCTGCCCATCTCATCCCCACGGAGAAGCCAGGCCACCCCACAGTGCCCTTCAATGGGGTATTTTTTAATTTTTTTTTTCTCATTTTACTGAGAAAAAATAGTTATAATTGCAGATGTGCCCGTTAATCCTCCCAGCTTACTTCGTTCCCTTCCTCCCCTGCTTTTCCTCTGCTTCCTTTCCTTTCCAAGAGCTTTAAAACCCTCCTTCTGGCTATTAATCAAAAGCAACCTCTCCACTATCACTAGTGTACTTGCCATAAATTAATAGGGGCTTTCTTAATCAAATCTTATCTCCTCTCTGAGCTCCCAGCACGCGGTGCCGGGGTTGGTATCCCAGCCCGCCCGGCCGTGAAATGCAATTTCCAATGCTCCGCTGGACTCGGCGGCCCTGCTCCATCTCCCCCCACCCTGCCCCTGATCACACTTGTGCCAGCCCAGCAGCACCACCCAGGTCGGGGGACCCAACCCTCTAACCTGCCCAGGTGGCTCCCCAAAGACACGCTCCATTTCTGAGCCAGCATCCGCAGCCCCCGTGGGTGGCACTCGCCTTCCTCTGTTATTTAGAGGGTGCTGGGGGGTTCAGTGCTCACCAGTGGCACGATGCTGGGAGATTGAGCTTGGGAAATGCTCCTGCCAGGGGCTGTGGGCATGGGAAGGCAGCCATGGCTCCCTGGGGGTCAACCAAGGGGGATGCACCACCAGCGCAGCCCTGGAGGGAAGATCTGGAGCAGGATGGTGAGGCCAAGAGGCTGCAGGGTGCCCTCCAGTCACCTGCCACCAGCACTCACCCTGCAGCAACCTCGCTGCTGAAATGCATCTGTCTCTGCTCCAGTGCCCCTCGCTGAGCTGCATCCAGGGATCTGCTGCCCTGCCATGGCAGAGGGGCACAGCCAGCATGGGACGGGTCCAGAGAAGGAGCCAGACCCAAGGCTGCCACTTCAGCAAGGAGCTGGGCTGGACCCAGCAGAGCCCGTGGCTCTGCCTACCTCACTCCTGGGAGGAGATTTGGGGTTTCTTACACGCCATAAGCCGATTGTGGAGGTGTGTTAACTGGATTAGGTGGGAGGCTGAGAGCCACAGACCTGGAGGAGCTGCTCGGCAGCGCACGGCTCCTGCCCATGTGACGCTGGCAGAATGTGCAGAGCCGGCCTGAAAACTGATTTTCTTCCCTTAAGCCTTTGGAAAGGTGAAGCTGAGGCAGGGACGTGGGATCTGCCACCTCCTCTCACCTCCTGCAAAAACCCTGTGTGGGCCAGCAATGGGGTCACGTCCCCGTGCCAGCGCCCGCAGCTGACAGGGCAGGTGACACTGCCGCGGGCAGGTGACACTGCCACGGGCAGCTCCAGCCTGGCTGGGCACTCACAGCTCCTCAGGGAGTGACACAGTGACCCCAAGCCCCGAGCCAGCCCCCTCAGCACCCACCACCCGCAGCGCTAATCGCCGCTGGCAGCAGGCGCCGGCTCGGTGACAGCCCTGTGGCTAATGCAAGGTGACCACTGCAGGGCACAGCCAGGGTGGCAGGGGGGGGACCATGTCCTCAGCACCCCCTTCCCCAGCTGCACCCAGCCCCAGGAGCTGCCACAATCCACCTGCCCAGCCCCAGCCTGGGGTGAAGGGGACACCGATGGGGACCACAGCACTCCCAGGATGCAGGAGTGGCCCAATAAGCGATGCTCCCCTCCTCCTCCTCCTCCTCCTCACACGGTCCCCAGCACGGCACCAGTGTCACCTGTGAACTGCACAGCAGTTTTGCCAGTGTCACGCCTCATCCATCTCCAGCGGGAGCTCGGCTGCAGCTCTTCCCAGCCTCAGGGTAGGGGAAGAGACAGTGGGTGTGATTTCCAGGGCCAGAGGCACTCAGCAAAGCCCAGACAGAGACCAGGAGCCCCAAACCTAGCCAAGGTGGCCCCAGCATGGGCCACGGTTGGCTCTGCCGTGGCACAGCCAGCACAAGGCAGAATCCAGCCCTTCACACCCAGTGGCTCCCAACAGGGTTGGCACTGCCCACCAGGGCCATGGCAACCCCCCAGGACAAACACCCTCATCCCATGCTCTCCTGCCAGGCCAGCGGGACACCCCTGACCACACATTGCCATCTCCCCTTCTTTCTCCTCCCACATCTGTCTCCAGGCCCATAGTTATTTATTTATTTGTTAATTAACTGCTGTTTCCATAACAAACGCTCCAGCTTCTCCCAGCCTCCAACAGCCCTGGGGCTGGATTGTTAACTAGGATTTTAATTTGTTAATTAAAAGCAGGATGGCTCCATAACAAGCTCCTCTTCCGCAGCCGGGCTCTCGGAGGGCTCAGCGGGCCATCGGCTGAGCCGCCAGCCTCGCTATACCCAGCCCAGCTCCCCCACGGATGGGGCACGTGACTGGGGCTGAACACTGCTCCACCAGGCCAAGGGGTGTTTGCAGGAGGGATCTCGAGCTGAGCAGCACCGTGGTACCTGCTCAGGACCCCCACTTCTCCCAACAACAGTGCCAGGGATGACGCCACCTCCCTTTGCAGTCTCATCCCCAAACACCACACAACCACCAGCACACGTCCCCTGCCATCAGAGGGTCCCAAACCTGGTGGCTGACACCCCCGCTTCTGCCCATTGCAGCACTGGGGCCATGCCAGCATCACCCCCTTCAGCTCCACCCTCCTCCCCAAAGACCGCAGCCCAGGGGCAGCTCTCAGCACCCAGTCCCTGCGGCGCTGGGGACCCAGCCCAGTGCCGACGTGAGCCAGGTACAGCTTGAGATGCTTCCAGAGCCAAGGGAGAGACGTCAGCCCTGGCTGGGGAACAGCATCTCGTTGAGCCCTGCAGCGAGGCCGTGGCTGGGAACAGAGCGGGGCTGTGTGCCGGCCCGTCCCTGCCTGCCCTCACACACCCAGCCCCTCTGCCTGCCCGCTGGAAAAAACAACATTTCCCCTCCTGGGAAACCCCAAACAGACACGGCACCGTTGTGTGTTCCCAGCCTGTGAGCCCAGGGGGGACTGACAAGCAGAGCTTTGTGCTCTGAAGCACCAAGCAGCCCCTACGGACCCCCACACCCGGCCCCAAAAGCACAGCCCCCAGCATGGAGCTCCAGACCCCAGCCCAAGTGGTTGTGGGGAGTTGCGAGGGACCCCCAGCAAAGGGTGCACAGATGCTCCTGGGGGGACAGGAGCCCTCCCAGCCCGGGGACACATCCCCAGGACTGTGCAGCTGTGGGTGGCACAGCTGGACGTTACCAGGGGCTGCAGTGCCTGTACCCAAACCGAGTGTCCCCACACCCCATCCGCAGCTGGGGATGTTTAACAAGCTCCAGGTTCTGGCCAAAACCTCTTCCCCAAACTCTTTCTGATGCTACAGATCCTCCCGACCCCAGGATTACGCAGCTCTGCCATATCTGGGTCACTGCTGTGAGTCATGGACACCCGGAGAGTGACTCAACGTTATTAGAGGGGCCAGATCCTGCTGCTGATTCCCCCAGGAGACTCCAACACTGTGAGGAGGTGAAGGACGGATGGATATCACCTCCTACACATGCCACCAGCTGCCAGGCAGACACCCTCTGGACAGCAGAAGGGGTGAACACACATCACCTTTCCCACAGCCTCAGAGGGGTGGAGGGGTACTTCCCAGACCTGCTCCCAGAGGCTCTGCAGCCAGGGCTGGGGCTGCCCCATGAGGGTTTGGCAGGAAGGGGCTCCACACGAAGCTGCCAACTGAGGAGCATTGGACCCCAGCCCCAGGGTGGTCCCAGCACTTGGGTGGGATGGGTGGCACACAAGTCTGGTGCAGCCACAAAAACAGCTCCAAGCTGGATTTGGCCCCACAGACCACATCAAGAGCATCCTCCAGGTATTCCTAGAAGGCAACCACAGCCCTGGGCTGAGATGACTCCCGAGGCCACTGTGGAGAAGGAGGGATGGGAAAGCAAGGACACCTCCAAACCCATGGGAACCCTGACAGCACCTGGCACATCACTCCTGCAAGGGGCATCGATGTGTGTGTCTCCCTCACTGCCCCCTGCATGCCCAAGAGATACAGGATGCTCAGCACAGCCCTCGCAGACAGACAGACAGGCAGACACTTTCCAGGCTCACTGCGAGAATCTCTACAAGGCGGCATTTCCCAACTGACGGAAGAAAACCAACCCAAAACGTCGGGTAAAGAAAAACAGAAGACAGAAACCACAAGAAAAACCCCAGTCAGCCCTTCCCATGGCGCTGATGCAACAAAGTCACCAGCCTCACGGGATGGAAAACGCTTCTCCAGCTCCCCCGGTCTGTGCCAAGATGAAGGTGCTGGTGGGGACAGCACAGCCCCAGTCCCTCCTCCCTGTGGCACCGGTCACTTCACTGGGGCGTTGCCCAGATGTCCTTCATCTGAAGTATTAATTAGTCATCGCATTGCTCACTTGGAAACCTAAATAGCTGTGGCGTGACAGCAAACACGAGTTTTCCTTGGAAAAAGCCTTTTCCAAACCTTTTCCTTCCCAGATGCCGCAGCTGGGGGACGGGAACCAACCGCTGCTTGGCACTCCCCCCCCCCCCCCTTCCCGCAGCAGCTCGGAATTTCTAGGGCAGAGAAGCAAACTCTGGTCATTGCACTTATTTGCACACTTGTGGCTCTCGCTGCCAGAGGGGCTTTTCCAGCCAACGCCGCGATGCCAGCGCCGCTGCCCAGCCTGACGTGAAGCTTATGGGGAAGAAGCCAAGCGAGCGAGACTCCGCCACCGCCCCGAGGTGAAGAGCTCCGGCAGCTCCATCGCCCCTTGCCCGCCCCTCCTGCCTCTCCCTTCCACCCTCACTGCTCAGCTCAGCCCCCCGCCGCTGCCCTCCCAGCTCCTCCGAGGGAGGAATATGGAGAAGACAAGGGAGACGAAGGCACCCGTCGCCTTCCTCCCCACACGGGCGAGGCAGAGGCCGGGCGCTCGACGCTCAGCTGGCGGGGAGGGTTCTCCCAACGGCAGAGCTCTGAATTAAACATACCACCCTAATGAGTTGATTTTATTAGTTTGCGAATGCATTGCGAACTCATTATCAAAATAAACATCAATTCACTCCAGCGAGCGCGGGGCTGTGCGCTCAAACACACACACACACACACACACACCCCGGCAGCGCTGCAGCTGGGGCCAGCTCCCCCCTCCAGCACCCACCCTCCAAAACATGCCACTGGTTCCCTCTGCACCGCATCCCCAGCACCCACCTCAGGCTACCCAACCTGCAAAGCAGGCACCCAACCTGCAAAAGGGGGGACTCAACGTCATTGCTGACAACCCCGAGCTCCTGCCATCCCAGCACGGGCTGGGCAAGTCCACCAGGACCTGTTTGGTGCTGCTGAGGGGCAGGCAGTACCCCCCACCCTGCCCCAGCGACTCCAGCATCCTGGGCAGTCCGTGCAGCAGCCAGCGCTGGAGCAAGGTAGGGGGAACTCGGCACACCCCAAGGCCTTGGGTGGGTGGGGGACAGCCAGGGCAGGATAGAGCACCCCGGTCCTAGGAAGCCAGGGCTGGCAGGGAGAGGTGTGGAGCGGGGGCACATTGTCGGGCTCGGCCGGACGCGCTCCCCGTGGAAGCAGCAGCTAATCCCATTTCATCCCCCTTCACGGCCATCAGCTGTTTTTCAGGCATTCAGGAGGCGGGCTGCTGAAACCAGAGCTATTGTGTCCGCAGCGCCCCAGCCCCCTCCAGCCAACCATCCATCCATCTATCCATGCATCCATCCATCCCAGCCCCACGCTGGGCCAGGATCCGGCAGCCTGTCTGCACCCAGCTCCTGCCCTGGCACCATCCCCAGCCAGATCTCGGTGGACTGCCAGGAGATGGGGATGCTGGACCCACGCAGGACCCACTCCCCTCCACCTTTCCTCAAGCTCTCAGCCTGATGCTGTGGCCCAAGCCCAGGCAAGGAGGAAGAGGAGGAGAGAAGCACTGAGCACCCCACCAAGCCGAGACCCGTGGGCAGAGGCTGAGCCCCGGGGACAGCCACCTACACAGCCCAGCACTTGATTGCTCCCCGCTGGGGAGACGTAGGCTTCCAGAAAGGACAAATAAGGAACATAAATGGCCCTGCAAAAGCCCAGTTAATGCCCAGCCCATGCCCTAGATTCAGCCTGGTTTCCTCACCCAGCTGCGGCTCACAGTCAGTGAACTGGGATGTGCCAGGGGGGTGGCACCGCAGGATGGGGACAAGCTCCATCCTGGTGAGTGCAGGAACAAGGCAGGGGAGCGTGAGGGTCCCCAGCCCCACTCTCATCCCTAGGGAAATGCCCTCTGGCTCAGGTGATTAATGCACCCAGGAGTGGGCACATACCCCCTGATCAACAACATTTCCCTTCCTCAACGTGCTGTAAGCCAGGAACTCAGCCATGCTGTGCACCAGGTAGACCCACTGGCCTCAGGCCACAGCCAGAGCCTCCCCTCGTGCCCAGTGTCCCCACTCCAAGACACACAAGGGATGCCCATCCTTGCAAGTCAGGGGCGGCACGACCCTGCCGGGCACCCCAATTCTCTCCAGCTTCATACACAGACCCGAGCATCCCAGAGAAACCCCTCCAGGAACCCCAAATGAATCCACATCCCGCTCCTGGCCCCGGCAGGACCCGGGCACCGCTGGTACACGGAGCCAGGAGGGCTCAAGGTTAGAGCCGAGGACTCGCAGGTTGCCGTCTCAGCCAGCAGGGTGAGAAAGCAATTAGCTCGCACAGCTAAAATTAGCTCAGCGGTTTCTTTCTGCTAATGGTCAAACTCATCAAGGTTTCCCTTCGCCGGGGGCCTCGGCCCCTCCGTGTGGGCAGGCGGTGATGGATGAGAGCTGACAGAGCTGCTCCCATGTGCCTGTGCACATGCAGACCCCGTCCCACCAGACCCACCGCCAGCTCTGCCTGCTGCCTCAGTTTCCCCTCAGGGGCACAGGGAAAGAGCCCGGCACACTCAGGGCAGTTGGGTGGGAGCTGCCACACGTGGAGGCTGGATGATGGGGACAGAGGGTGGCTTCGGCACAGGGGCCCCCCTCACGTTCCTGGAATTGCCACCGTGCCATCCCCACTGCTAGTTGGGATGCCCAGCTGCTGGCATGCGGTGGCAGCTGATCCCAGGGCCTTCCCCAGCCCACGGTGGCTGCTGGCCAGGAGATAACACTGATCCACACGGGGACAGCCCAAAGCAGCCATCAGCTGCCAGTCGCAGCATCCCCAAGGATGGCCCTGAACGGAGCCCGAGAGCCCCCCACACCCCAAGTCTCCATTCCTGGGGGGCCGAGGGCAGGGGCACAGCCATCCCATCAGAGCCAGGAGACAAAGGGGGCCGGGGGACCAGCTGCAGCCCGGGAATGTCCCCTGCCCTCGGCCCCGTTCCCAGGGATCAGGTTTCCCAGTTCCCAGGCAACCCGAGACCGGCATGGCTTTCCAGGCGCAGGCATTCCTGCACCCCGCGGGGCTGGGGGCAAGGGGAGGGGGCCACCGAGGGGGCCCTGCCTGCCCTGGGCGCAGGCAGGTGGTCAGCAACAGGAGAGGGACAAGGGTCTGGAGGTGAAGCATCGCTGGGAGCATGGGGATGCAGCCTCAAAGCATCGCTGGGAGCATGGGGATGCAGCCCCAAGTCATCGCTGGGAGCGGGGGGATGCAGCCCCAAAGCATCGCTGAGAGCAGGGGGATGCAGCCCCAAAGCATCGCTGAGAGCAAGGGGGGGATGTGCTCTGACAGCTGGTCCCCAGCCCCATGGAGGGGTGCCCAGGGCTGTGCCCACACTGGCAGCATTGCCAGCGTGCCCAGGCAGATGCCAAGCAGGGCTAGCAAGGCAGGGAGCTGCTGCCAGCGCATTCCTGCCTGCTGGCAGGGTGAGGGGTGGCAGGAATGCACCCACAGTCCCGATCCTCCGTGGATGTCTCTGTGGGTGTGGAAGGTGGGAACCCCAAAACAGAGCAGCAACCATGGGGTGGGGGAGGTCCCTGGCATTACCATGGCATCTCCAGCTGCTCTGAGTGACCTCAGCCCCGTGTCCTCTCCAGCAGCTCCTGCACAAGAACAGAAGCTCCCAGGACATCACTTTGCCCCCAGCATCCACCACCCCGAGCTGACACAGAGGTGCTGGATCCCCAAGGATGCTTTGGAAAACCAAAGCCCGGTGCCATGTGTAGGAGTCGCACGGCCCCTGGCACCCTAGCACCACCCTCTGCCCACATCCCAGCCCCAGCACAACCACGGGGGCTCAGACCACTCTTCGTTAGAACAATCACATCACCACTGACAGCAGGGTATTTATTACTGGCCTGGCACTGACCATTTTTCACCCAGCAACTCACTGACAAGCTCAGGGAGGTAATGAGGTTCAGAGGTGAGAGGACCTGCTGCTCACCCACCCCAGCTGGGATCCAGAACCCACAGGGTTTTGCTCCCAGCCAGCTCTGTGCCCCAATCTGAGCAGGGCCTTATTCAGCACTGCTGTAAAACATCAATACACCCCCAGACTGTTTGTGCAGGGCCCACAGTAACACGTGTTGTGGCTGGATCTCATCCCTGGGCAGGAACCAGTCACACCAGGGACCAGCTTCAGGCTGGGGACTAGGACATGGTTCATAAAGACACAGGGTCACCCATCACCTAATATCTATGAATCTATTAATCTAATATCTATGAATCACACCTCCCCACCAAGCAGCCTCCCTTCTCCCCACTTCAATTACCAGCATGTCCCCGGGTTCACAAGCCACCTGCATCCTCCTGCCTCCTTCCCTCAGCTCCTTCATTTGCTCCTGCTGAGCAAAAATGTCACCATAGCCTCAACCCAATCACTGAGGGACCAGCAGCACTCGACAGTGCCACCCGTGCCCCCCTGCTGCAAAAGCCACTCAGCAATCCACTCTGGTTTGCTCAGCCCACCCGATGTGTGCCCAGCAGCACCCACAGCACTGGTTCTGCCAGGCAGCGGTGACAGGTACCAAGTCCACAGCCACCCTCCTCATCACTGGCATCCTGCACATTATCCCCCAGGGAACCAGTTCCCAGCACACTGGCATTGCCCAGTGTTGCTGTGGCTTGGATCACTGGCACCCCAAACCTTTAAGGGACCAGCCAGGGCATGGTAACACAGGCTGCCCAGGATGTGCCCACATCCCCCCACCCCCTCCTCTTACGGTTATCAGCTCATCAAAATTTCATTGCTGTGCCTGGTCACTAATGGCTTCCAAAGAAGCATCAAATTTTAATCTACCCTTCCTCTCCCCTAAAAGCCACTTTCCTTCCTGAGCCGGAGCTTTGCACGAGGCCACCGGCTAATGTGCCAGTGGTGCTCGTGGGCAAGGGGGAGCCAGGACAGAGGCACCCACACTTGGCCACCCCAGCAGCACCCTCCACAGAAATGTTGGTGTGAGCCCATCACCAGCATCACATCCCCTGGAAGAAGCAGGGGCTCGTCCCCCTCCCACGCTGCCCCACGGGGCTCCACGCATGCGGACATGCCCAGGCACCATGTGTGGGGGCCAGAAGGTGCCAGCACCCCCCCCTTCCACTCCAGCTCCTAATAAGCCTCTTTGGTAGATGCTGCCCGTCGCAGGCCCCTGCCCCAAATCCCATCTGGAACCTTAAGCCTCCCAAATCCCTCCTGGGACTGGTCGCAGCCTCCTCAATCCCATTAGAGGAGCTGTGCCACACAGGGGTTCCCTGGCTGGGAGAAAACTGCATGTCTGGGGGTCACGAAACCTACAAAAAGTGGGGAGGAGAGAGGTGGGACGCCCATGGCATCCAGAGCACCCCGCTCAGTTCTTGGGTGGCCCTTTATTATCCCATTAATCAGCTGAAGGCACCTCTGCTGCAGGCAGGGGCTGGCTGGGGCAGGGCTGCCAGCGCCCCGTCCCCACCCCCTTGCTGTGGCACAGCCCCACTGACCACAGACTGACCATGGCACTGCCACTCAGCCCTGGCACAGGTCGCACTGCGACACGCCTGCCGCCCGGGCAGTGCTGATTAGCCTTCCACCCAGCACCACGTTTGGCTCCGGGTAATTAGCACGAGGGCCCTAATCAATAAGTTATTTTTTGCCGTGGCTAATTAATAATTACACAGCACAGACGGGCTGTAATTAAACTTCCATCCCCTCTCCACTCGGCAGCACAAGGCCTTTGTTTTACCAACTGCAGGTATTAAAAGTGTTTCACCTTGCACTGGAGAGCTCCGGGCAGGGAGGTCTCACACCACCCCCCCTCCTCCTTCCCTTCTCCATTGATTCCCATTTTCTCTGGCTGCCCGGATCAATAGCAGCGGCACGAAGCGCTGCCAGCCCTGCAGGGATGCCCACGCCGGACTGCCCGGCTTGCCCTGCCGCTGCGGGGCTGAGCCACAGGCCGAAGCTGGGCAGCGTGCCCATGTGGCAGCTCCTTCACCAGCACACTCACCCCGAGGGGCTGCAGCAGCGAGCGTGGGCATCCCCAAACGCACCAGGCACCGCAGCCGGGGAGGTGACCCCGCCGGCGCGTCCTCGGTGCCATCTGCGGCAGGGGAGATGAGCACATGCCAGGCTTTGGCAATGCTGCCCCTTCCCCTTCCCCCTCCTCTTTGCTGCCGGCACCCACCGCTCGTGGTTGCCCGTGGCCACCACCTCCTGCCACGCAGCTCCGAGGCCGGGCACCGAGCAATGTCACGCTGCCCGCCAGAACGTGCCGCGCTGAGCCGAAGCCACACATCTTGGCTCTTGTGCCAGGAGATGGGAGCAAAGCCCCCCACCCCTCACAGACCCACGTCTCCCACCCCACGGCAAGACCCCCGGAGCTCCACGGATGAATGGAAGGAGATTTCGGTGACAACGGGAGCGCATCCCACCGGCGGGGAGCAGACGGAGCACGGGGGGACCCGCCAGCCAGAGACGCCAGCCAGGAGAAGAGAAACTCGGCAAGGGAGTGAATCAATCAAAGAGACCTTCACAGCTCCCCACACAGGGCCTGCCCGGATAATATACTGCCGCTTTAGATGTTATGTTCTGAACTTAATTACTGAGAAATTATAGCAGAGCTGGGGGAGGCTCAGGGGGAGCGGGAGGACGGGAGCGCACAGGGACTTCTGGCTCCACTTGCTGCCGCAAACAAGGGCAAGAAATGTCGCGGGCAAGGACCCCCAGAGCTACGCCCCGCTGTGCGCCTCCCCCCCCCCCCCCCCCCCCC
>JAOEGS010014184.1:0-42624 GCA_025447755.1 Corythornis vintsioides
GCCCGCGGGGGGGGGGGGCGCGGGTGGGGGGAGGGGCAGGGGGGGGGGGGGGGGGGGGGGGGGGGGGGGGGGGGGGGGGGGGGCGTGGGGGGAGGGGGTCCCTTGGACAGCGCAGGGGCCGGTACCTTGGTCCTGATCCGGAGGTGAGCGTAAGGAACAAACTCGGGTCTCTTGTGCTCCTGCTGCGCCTTCAGGTAGCAGTTGAGCATGCACACGCCGACCGCGGGCAGCGCCACCACGAAGGACAGAGTCTTCCAGAGCCGGGCTAGCGGCGAGACAACGAGAGCGGCCCTGCCCGTTAGCGTCGGTGCCCCGCCACCACGTTACCCACAGCTAATCACCCAACGCCGCGCCCCTCGCTCCAGCGGCGCTCTCCCCGGGGATAACGGGGCCACGAGCGAGGCCGCCTCTCCCCCCGGGGATCCTAGGCTCACGGCTCAAGCCCACAAGGGCTCGCACCGCCGGGGAGCCGCACCGAGCGCTCCGCTCCCGCGCCGCGGCCCCGCTGGCCGCAGAGGGCGACGGTCAAGGGCAGCGTCTTGCCGCTGCTACTCCCCTCCCGCCCCGCTGGGCCCCGCTCTACCTCCGCCGCCCTCGTGGGCCGCGGCCGACATGCTCCGTCCCGGCAGGGAGCGCGGGGAGGCGGCGCCGAGCAGCAGCCGGGAGACCCGTCCGAGCGTCGCCATGTCCTCTGCGGGCACCGGAACCGGCAGCGGCGCGGGAAGGGTGGGCGGGACAGCTGCGCGCGCCGCCGCCCGAGCATGCGCAGCGCGCGCTCCTTCCCCGAGCCTGACCTTGAGCGGGGGCGCGCGGCCGGTGACGTCACGGCGCGGGGTGTCCCTAAAGGAGGGGGCGGAGAGAGGGGGGCGGGCTCGCGCTGAGGGGCGGTGCGCGGCCGGGGAGGGCGGGAAGCTGAGGGAGCAGCCGAGGCGCGAGGGCCCCTCAGCGGGCGGCGGGAGCCGAGTCCCCTCAGGGGTCTGCGGGGGCCGGGTTCCCCTCAGCGGGCTGCAGAGGCGCCCGGGACATCGGTTGGTGCCGGGGTTGAGGGGCAGTCCTGGGTGGGCTCGGTGGCCACCCCGCTCTCCAGGGCAGAAGGAAACATCGCCGTGGATGGCGTCACACGCAGAGAAAGCTGGGGAGGGTCGTGTCCCCAGGGGTGTCTGTAGGTTGCCTCGGAGTCAGCCCTGCTGTGCCCTTGGAGCCTCCTGGCTGTGCAGCGGCAGCAGCGCTGTCTGAGCTGCTTTTCTGTCTGCCAATGTGGATTTTTCACATGGGACCGATTCCAGTGTTGGGCTCTAAAAGCTGTTTCAGTCACGACAGTAAAAAGGTGTTAAAGAAACGCAGTGTTGTGACCACGGATGTGTTCTTAATTATGTGGGTTCCTGGAATTATTCTGATGAAATAATAACATGTGAGCATCCAGGAGGTCTCCAGAAAACAATATTTCCAAATATCTAGATGCCACTATTATAACACTTACTGGAGCCTGGTGGTTGGTTGGCCTTTGGTAGAAGCCATGGAACTGGGAAGTCCCATTTCCAAGCATTTAAAACCCTACAGTGAAAGAAGATTCCCATAGTGGGTGTGGAGACAGGGTGGGAAAGAAGTGACATGGGGCTTTCAGGAAGGCTGGTGGTAAGGACTGGTCTGTGAGAGAATGATAAGAAGGGATTGTGTTTTCTTCCTCATGCAGCATGTTTGTGGAAGGAGATTTATGAAGCAGGCATCTGAAAGATGAAGAGGAGCTGAAGTGCAAGAGCTGTGTCCTGGTTTGGGACAATAGTAGGGAGCTGTGCTTGCTGCTGGGGGCTGACTTTTTCACCTGGTGCAGTGTGTCTGCTGCCAGGTGAGCAGGACACACAGCAACACTTTCCATCCTATCACTGTGCAGCTCAGCACAGGTGGAACACTTGCAGCAAACTGATGCTCGGTAGAGCTGGAGTTGACTCACTGCCCTGGAAAAAACAACAACGACACAAACATTTGTAGCACAGGATGAAGCTCGGGTTTGGATTTTCTGAGCACTGACGTGTTGTGAAGCTTCAGCTCTGCAAGTCTGAGTTTAGAAATAGGGGAGTTGCCCCATCATTCAGAATCAAAGATCGCTTTCCAAAGACTTTAACCCTTCTTTTTCTTATTTCTCCTAGCTGCTGGAGAGAAGAGGCCACGGATAACAGCCCAGACCACTGAGGAGCTGCGAGGCTCCCAGAGCGATGCCGGCCCAGCCCGCCGGGTGGCAAACTGCGCTGCGGAGCGTTGGCAGCAGCTGCCGTGCGTGCTGCGGGCTCAGCCTCTCCTCGCTGCGCCTTTTCGAGTTTGCAGGACCGGCTCACTCCTCTCGAACAGCAGCGTTTCCTCCATCAGATACCGTCTGAACAAACGCCGAGTCCGTGCTGCAGAGACGGTGTCTAGTCTTCAACTTCACAGAGTTTCTAGGGGGTTCTTCCTCTTCTCTCGGTAGCTCTGGAACGGCAGAAATCAATATTCTGCCATCTGTAAATCCTTTGTTCCCCTCTTCACCAGGGCTTTATCAGCTTTGGGAGGGAAGGGAGGGCGGGGGTAAGAGGGCATTGAGAGAGCCATTGTTCCTTCTCCCGGGAATGATCTGGAAGTACTATGCAAATCTTCATTTGAAGACCCTGGGAACTGGGGGAGGGCTTTAGCTTCGAGCTCAGTAGGAGGTGAGCTCCGCATCCCTGCTCACGCACTCCTGCCTAGTGCAAGGAGCTGGAAAGAGTTTTTTTGAACTGGCAGAAGAGATGTTTTGTGCGCTTCTGTGAGGCTTTGCTCTCCTTCTGTCTCCCGCTTTGTGCCTTTCTCCGCCTGTTTTTTTTTCTAACTGTTTGCATAAGAATCGGGTGGGGGAGAGATCCAAGAGCTGCGATTAGCAGTGATGGAGTCAGAAGGGTGCAGCACCCTCCTGCCTCGCACCCCAGAGTCTCCCACCAAGCAGCGGTGCTGCTCACATCTAGCCCAGTGCTGGAGAGCACCGACACTGTTCCACTAAGCAAATCACCCAGCTGGTCAGTAGTGGTGTAAAATAGTTTTGCAGTTCTCGAATTATCACGTTGTAGCCAGGTCTTTAAAAGCCTCCTCGCAGAGGGGCAGAGCTGCTGGTAGGGCAGGCTCCCAGTAACGGTCAGTTCCCTGGAAGCTCTGGAGGCTCCTCAGGCCTCATGGAATGGGGAATAGCCTGGCTGCACAGACACATGGGTGAACAGGACAGCAGGGGAGGGAGAGAGCACGTCTGTATCTGGGCGTTTTTAAGTTTATGAGCTGCTGCAAAGGCAGTTACAGACTGGTTTTCTGACTTTTCATGGCATCAGCCCTATTATTTTTTTCAAACCTTGAGGGGTTTTGTGTTCCAACTTTCAAAAACCACCAGCCCTAAACAATGTACCACTCTTCTCTCTCCTGGGCAGCTGAGAAGATGTAGCCTTTTAAGAAAATACCCCTTTCTGTCAAAGCCACAGAACACTTGCTGTGAGACCTGATTCTCTGCTCCCTCCCAACTTAGATCCAAAGAGATATCAAACACTAGTGTTTTGTTCTGCAACTTTTTCACTGCTTTGTGGAAGGAAAGTGCATCACAATCATATGCACAATTGGGTCTAAATCTGCTCTCTTCTTTTTCTTTTTTTTTTTTTTTCTTGTATAACTCTAGAGTGACTCAGCTGACTTGGGAGAACGTCCCCTGAAATGGTGCTGACTGGAAACCAGCCTGGACATGCCCCGTTGCTCCTGTAAGTGCTCCCAGTACCAGTGCACAGCCCGTGTAGGTGCTTTTCTGCATACACTTGTTTGCATGAGGGCTGGTGTGTGAATGCACATTCTTCTCACCCACTCTTCACACAGGCATGCAAACACACACACATCTCGAGTGCACACAGCCATCCCTTTCTCTCCCATACACTTGTGCACACACACAGACCTTTTTGAAAGCTCCTGTTTTCAGAAAGGTTTTATTTATAGTCCTGCCTGGTTGTGAATGTGAAAGGGAGAAAGCCCCTCAGAGGGTTCCTTTCATGTGTAAATCAGCCTAGGCTGAGAGCATTGGGGTCACTGAGAGGAGGATTTCACTCTTAATTACTCAGAGAGAAAGCAGGCAGGGGACTTTCTCAAACTAATAGGGCTGTTCTCTGCTGGGGAAAGCAGCTTGAGACGCCCAAGTTTCTCTTGCATCAGACTTCGGGCTCTGATTCACAGGCCTCTTCTGCCAGTAGCAAGAGCTGGTGTCTATGTGGCACTTGGAACAAACAGTTCTGATTCCAAACCAACTTACTTATTAAAGATGGTTATGCTCATTCTGATAATTGGGTGTTCTTTGGAGACCAATGGAAGAACTGACCTAGTTTGCTTTATTCTTAAGCCACTTGTATTGAAAAATTATGTTAGTCTGTGCTGCATGTATCTGTGCCTTCATCTGAGGGGCACAGTATTCCTCCAGACTTGAAAGCTCTCACCTCTCTGCTAAGGAAAAAAGTGGTATTATCTAGACATTAGTCCAATGAGCACAGGGCTCTGAACCTGGACTTAAAAACCAGTGCTGAATTCCCAGCTCAGGCACCAAATGCCTCTGTGACCTTAGCTGTGAAATGGTGTCATCTTCTCTCTAGAATGGGACTGTTAAGAAGAAAAGTCAATGTGAGTTGTGATGCTCTTGGTAATAATGGCAAGGAATGGGGGTGTTCAGCACATCTGAAGAGATGTGTCTGTGCAGCCCCAGCAGCTGAAGCAACACAGATTCCCCCTGCTGAAGTAGCATTGTCACCTTTCTGCCATCAACACAAAGCTGAGTCTGAAAGTCTCCTGCAGAGGCTGGAACCCCCCAGTCACAGCTTCTCTTCAGGAACCACAGGACCTGCTTGGACAACCACCCATGGCTGCAAAGTGCAGCTGTCAGTAGTTGCAGGGAGGGTCTGTGGTGCCCAGTGCACACACATGAGCAACTTTATTAACTTCAGCTCACTGTTGAATTTGCACCTGTATCCCCTTTTTGTCTGTCCTCTGCTTTTCTGGATAAGAAATAACTGCTCTGAGGGATCAATGTTCCCAACCTGTGCACGAAGAGCCCCCTGGAGCCCAGATGCAGGATTCTTAAGGCTGATTTAGTCCAGCTTGCCTGCAGAGGTTTTAGTCCAGGAGCACCTGTGTGAGGAGACTCCCAGCAGTGGTGGGGGCCATGGGCAGATGAGGTCAGCAGTCTGAAGTGTCTGCAGAGGTCAGGGAGAAATGAATGGGTCGTTTCTTTTGCAAATGAAGAGCTGCAGCCGGGAGCAGCCTTAGCAGAGCCCAGCATGTGGGTCCAGGCTGTTCCTTTTATGAGCTGATAGAAATGGGGCCCAAAAGGACTTCCCTGATGGAGTTCTGTCACAGCCTTTGTTATCTTTGCCTCCTGCAGCATGCACTGGGCATAGAATATGGATTGGGGGTTATCCTGGATACCAGCACAGTCAAGAGGATGAAGGCTTTATGGCTATGTAGGAAACCTAAGGCTGCAGGGTATCCTTATTGCCAATCCTCAAGGGAAACCTTGGTTTAAGATATAGAACACGTGTTTCTTTCTGCTCTAGCACTGCTTTTTATTCAACTTACACTGAAATGACTAGATCCAAGGAGTGCTTTACAATAATGCACATAACTAACGGGTTTAAAAGCCTGGATTCCGTTCTTCCTTATGGTGGGAAATGGGCAATTCACTTTGACAAAGCTCTGCAAACACCTCATGCCTCTCTTCTTTTTTTTTACCCCATAAAACACTGAAGAATAGTAATATATTTCTTTTTCTAAAATATTTTGGGGTGCAGAGTGCTTTAGAGATACAACATGTTGCTGTTATTAGCACCCCCTGTCAATGAAACATCTTGTTGTTTACTTTTTACCCACCAACATTACTTTCTCTGAACCACTGAGGTGGAATCAATTTTCTGTTATATAACCAGTGTCAGTTCTGTCTTGCCATTTGCTCTTTTCCTTCTTGCAGACCACCAGGGAACTTCTTTTGCAGTGACATTGTAATGGGAGGTGGAGACACCTCGAGGAGAAGGTTGAAACAGACAACAGCAATTACAGTCAATAACATCTGTGACTGGAAAGAATCCTGCCTCAGTTAGGGGTTTGTTGTGATCTGTGCAGTCCATCTTCCCTGGCTACAGGTATTTAAAATAAGGCAGGAGGTGGCATTAACTGTTTCCCTTGTGGAGCTCTACAGCTTTCCATTATTTTTTGTCTTTACACAGCCTCAGAGTAGGGCAGGGTGAGGGTTTTAAGGGGAAGGAAGCTAAGTTTGGAGTATCTGTGCTCAGGGTTTTTCCTCACTGCTGTGATGTTACAGCTGTGCCAAGGACAGTCATGGAGCTGCCAGCACTGCTGAAGAAGAAAATGAATTTAGCCTTAGAATTTATTTTTCAGCCTCTGCTGTGTGTGAAGGATTGTTTTTTATGGTTTTTATCTGTGTTTTCCTTTAGAAGCTTCAGGAGGACTGCCCACCCTTCCAGTTTGTGTTGCTGTGTTTTAAATGCATGCTATGGAGCACGGCCACTCTTGGTAGGCTGCAGAAGGACAGAAAATCCTAATGTGTTTGGATGGGTAATTGTGTTCTTTATTTCCTAGAAGCATCAGCCAAATTTACACCACTTTGTGTAAGAAGAGCTGCAAGAGAAGATGGATGTTCCTGGGGCCTGGGGACAGTTCTGTGTACAGGGTAAGGCTGAGGTTAGCCATGGAGCCCGTGTCCAGCCAGGCAGTGATTTGACAGCAGACATGGGCACACAGTAATGCAGTCTCTGAGAATCACAGAAGCCTGCTGAGTTATTGTGAGCTGGAGGAGCTTTTCTGTTTGTGGGCACATGGGTCTGCCTGCCTCACATTGTGCAGGCATAACTGAGACATAAAGGAGGCTGGCAAATTGCAGAGCAGTGATGGAAGGAGGGGCAGGGGGCTGAAGAAGAAAAGTTGGGAGTTCGTAGACAAAGGGTTCAAGCCTAGTTGTGAATTCCTAGCAGGTAATTGGTCTTTAAATGAAAGCATTTGTCACGTAACATACTGATTTAAAGTGGGAATTGGGTAGATATCTGCAAAGGTTTCTGCACCCTGTTTGCAGTGTGATTACAGGAGATGCTAACTGTCTTACTTGCTATCAGTGTGTGTGTTTCTTCTTGTAGGTAAACTGTATAGGGCAGGCAGTATAGATGACATGAAAGTGAGACACAGATGACACTATGGGATAGGGATACAGGCATGGGATGTCCCCACAGATGGTGGCTGATGGTAAATAAGGCATGGAACTTGCTCCTGTCTGGTAGCACCCCACCACACTGAGCACCACTGCTGGATTATCCAGGGCCTTGCACTTTGCTGCACCCAGCTGATGGTCTGTATCTCCTGTCCCTCAGACCCACTCCTGCCTGGGCAATGCCCCCCACTCAGCACCTCCATCATGAGCAGTGCCTTCCTTGGACCCTGTGTCATCTCCTGTCACCACACTGGGACCTCAGTGTCATGGTGTAGCTGCTTGGCTGTACCCAGCAGTGGCTGTGATCAGACTGCAGGTCCACACTTTGCCTGTCACTGAACAGAGGTGTTCCACAGTGTACAGCCAGAAGCTCCTCTCTGTCAGTCTGTGCTCCCCTTGAGTGCCCCTCAGGACTCTGTTAGGGATTGTAGCAGGTTCTGCATGGCAGGTTGACAGGCAGACCCCCTGTGTTTCCCCCAGTATCCTACTCTACCTGATGCACAGGGTTGTAGTATTTTGAGATGGGTGTCTCATTTCAAGTTAAAAAAAAACCAGCCAAACAACAACAACACAAACACAAACAATAAACAACCCACTTTCAGAAGCTTCTTCTTGAGCCCTCAGCCATTCCTGTGCTGGAGCCTTGTGAGTTAATGGCTCACAAGTGGCTGATAGATGCGTGCAGAAGCGAGCTACACGCTTGGCCATTCCTGTAAATCATTGGACTCTTCATCAGTTTCATTCTGGGCCTTTCCTTAAAAGCCCTCTCCCAAACTGGACACAAGACAATGGACACCAGCAGGCACAGCTCCCAGCGACTAGGATACTGTCACATATCCAAAAGCCTGGTGGGAGGAGCAGACATTAGGTCTGAATTCATCCTGGCAGGAAGATTTGGCTGAGAGGGAAGGAAAAGAAGGTCAGAGGCAGCTCCAAGGAAACAGCTCTGGTTTAAAACGCTTTGGTAGAGTTTTCACACTAGAAATATAAAGTACAGGAATACAATCACTTGGCAGAGGAGCCACATTTGGTAACAGTTGTATACATCCAGTTCTCTGTCCAGGAGACATGATACACCCCTGGCCACCTCAGAAAAATTGGGGTTCCTTTTGTAAATGTGACTTTTCTCCCAAACAGCTTACAGAATGTGGAGATGGGTTTTTATCAACACTAATAAAAGATGTTCTCCTTCCAGGAGACCATTGCTCTCTGCTGTAGCCACACAGCCTTTGCAGGGCACACTAGCTTTATCTAAGCAGTGTATTGGTGTCAGTCCAGCTGGGAACACTACTGGGATGTTCACCTCGTGTTGTTTCCCTTCTCCTCTGTCTGTTTTTGACTTTTCCTGTTGTAACCCAATAAGATAAGCATGCTCATCCTTTTCCAAGGGGTTAGTCTTCCCCCTGTTGATGTGACAAGCTCATTTTTTGAAGACAGTTCTCACCTGCCACTTGAGCTTTGTCACTTCAGGATGTTTTCCCTCCTGGTGCAGGCTGGCTTGGGGGTTTGGACTGGTGCATGCATCTGCATGGTCTGCCAGGGCAGGGTGCTGGCAGATGCTGTTGCTGAGGAGGTGGGAGATGGGATGCCAGTATGTCTTGTTTGCTTTCTTCTTTTGGGACATGCCTTGACCAAAGGACTGAGCAGTTGGTGTCACAGAGGAATATGTGCTGTGGGTGGATTTAAAAATTTTTTTTATGAGAAAGCAGGATCAGTTTACATCTGTGTTTTTCTGTTTTATGTGTAAAACTGGGAGGAGCTTTGTCATTACACCCCAGTGGCAGTTACATTTCTCTGGCTCAGACAGAAGTGTTTCCCAGCAGACTGGCAAGACAAAAGCACACATACAGTCCCATGCAAAGGTCAGTCCTGACCAGACCCTGAAACAGCTGAAGTACAGATTGTCAGTCTTTCACACTGCCAACCCCCGTGGCATGTTTGTTTGTTAAAACGGGTTCTTTTGTCAGCACACCAAATAGTTTTGATGTTCTTGACTGCCTGTGCTGGGCAGCATGTTGTCAGTGCACCAGCTGACTCTGCAACCTCTTCCCCCTGTCCTGCAGGTTCGGCTGCCTGATATGGGGGAACATAAGCTGGGATCCGAGTGCTGTGGCTATAGCTGTGTGCCAAATTGCAGGCTGTAGGGTGCCTGTGCCTGGCTGTGGACCTGGCTGGTCCTGACCCCAGTTTGCTGACTTGACTTTCTGTCTTGGCTTCACCCCTGGCTTACCCCCATGGGCTGGTCTGACAGCCACGGGGCTCCTGCTTAAGCGTGGTTGCTGCCACCAGACCTGCTCTGCTCTTGTTCGGGCGGTGAGACGAGAGGCCTCGGGGCATCACGCTGATTTCACGCTACGACAAATAAGAAAAGATGCGGCATTAGCTTTGCCTGCCTTGGTTTCCAACTTCGCGGAGAGGAAGGGAATCATCGGGTCTCCTGGCAAGAGCTCGGCCTGCTGAGGAAGCAGCCGGCAGGAGGAGCTCTCTGGACATCTCGCCGGAGCCTCTTCCGACAGCCAGAGCGCGTTTCAAGGGCATCACTTCAGATCTCCTTGCTTGGGACTTCCTTGCAGACAAACCAGCTGCAGCAGAGGACAGAGGTAGCTTCGTAGTATTGCAGCTGAGCAGCTCTGCTGATTTCTCTTTATTTTTTAAGAGTTCTCGGGTTCCTTCCCCCACCCCTGTGCCCTTCTCTGTTGTTTTGGAAACTTGAGGTGTTCATGAAGATTCTCTTTGGTCCTTGGAAGGGGCCAAGTGGTTTATCTTCCAAGAAAGCTAGTGTCAGATTTTATGGACAATATCCTAACCACAAAGAGTTCCAAAACAATGCTTGATGTTGCATATAAAGATGTCCTCCTGAATTCCTCATGACCTGTTAAGAGAACCTGTTAAGCAAAGAGCTCGAGTCTATCTTCTGAATATTTGCCTGACAAAGCTACTCAAATCGTTCTGCCTCCTGGAATACAGTTCATCTTCCATGAGAAGGAGGTGCAGAGGACAGTTGACACTCTTTCACACAGAACTCTGATCTCACTACCCTGCAAACTATCACCCTGCTTCTTCAGGCCAGTCCTGCAGTTCTACATTTGGTGGGCCCCAAAATCTCAAAAAAATAGATATATTCCTCTTTTTAACGTGATGAATTCTTTACTTGTGTAAGTCTGGCCCTCAGTTATCTAAATATGAACGAGGTGCCTTCTGGTCCTCAGTGTTGCTGTAATAATTATTTTGATTCTGAATGTGCCAGAAACTATTCTAATGCATATCAGTGTAAATTAAGTCAATAGAGATTCTTCAAATTTATCCTGGTGTTCAAGAGAATGGAATTCATGCACTTCAATTTACAGCTTATTAAGTGATCAGAATTAATGAACTCACAACAACCTTTTCTGTGCTTGTTTACACGTTTTCTTCCTATTCATTCCTAATGTAGATGATTTAGAAAAAGCAGAGAGTTGAAAAGGCAGTGTGTGGGTCCAGTATGTCCCATGGAGCAGAGCATTGTGCTCCAGGCTTTCATCATATTTACAAAGCTGCTCCACAGAAATGGCACCTTCTGGCTTGGTTGATGCACAGAAACCCAGCTTGGCTTTTATAGAACCCTCTCTACATTCTGCAAACTAGAAACATATTTGTACTGAGGATCAGGGAAGGTGTTCTTCAGAGTCACTGGAGCTTAATAGATGCAAAACTAATCCTCCTTTTTATGTTGAGAGTGTTTTTTCAGTGTAGCACCATATTTCAGTCTGGAGGTTGGGGATAATGCAAACCATCAGATCCACCTTTCCTTTTATTCTGAGATTTGGAAGTCACTTGGGATGTCAGCAGGGAAACTTCACTTCAACCCTCTTTTTCCCAAGACCAGCTGCAGGTTAGCCTGCTGTGGGTTGCTCAATTCAAGGTTGGAATGACTAAAGGTTCCCTTTTATCTTCCTAACATTTAAGGTCAAACTCCTGAGGCTGCATGCTCATCTGGACATCCTTCCAGTCTTCATGAAACAGGACAACTTTTAAATGCTCCATGCAATCAGCTGCACGAAATGTGAGACTTCCTATTATTACTGGGAGAGGAAACACCACTCGTTAGTGAAAATACGAGGCAATCAAAAAGGGGAAAAGAGGGGACCAGCAGGAATTCTGATACCACTGCATTTGTAAATGAAGCAGCTGAGTGATAGCACTTGCATACCAATACCTTTATCTCCCCTCTGTCTATCACTCTAGGAAAGTTATCCTGTGAGCACGTTGAAAGATCTGTTGTCAGATAAACACAGCTTGCCTGGAGGCAACCTCTGCAGAACTAGAGGAGAATGAAGATCTGGTGAGAAGGAGAAATGATGGGGACACACAGCAACCGTGACGGGGGAGAGCTGAGGGTACCCTGCTACAGCAGCAGCGTGGGTGTGCACAGAAACCCTGACAGTGACATTCAGAGGACCTGTTTACCCAGGGGAAGGTGGTAGATGGGGCATTAAAATGCTGTTGTGGAGAAGAGAACGTTGGGATCACAGCCTGCCTGGGGGCACGCACATGCCCCGGGCATCGCAGGGGGAGCGGGGAGGTTTGGAAAGGCTCTGTGTGAGGCGCTTGTGCAGAGGGGGAGTAAATCCGTGTAGGAGGGAGCAAAGCCTTGATGGCTGTGGATAGCGAGCAGCCCTGACGGAGTGAGAACTGGAGGGCCGGGCAACCATCTGCATTGGACTGCTGAGAGGGGGCGAGGGGCCGAGGCAGCAAACGGGGAGAGGTTGTTTCAAACCACGGGGGCTGGTTCTGGCTGATGTACGACTTGCTGAAAACCAGAGAAACGGGTTAGGAACTGAGGCAGGGCTGGACAGAGCTCCAAGCAGAGCCACAGCAGCAGCTGCCTGTGAACTTGGGCTCTGCAGAGCAGCTGGAATCACCTGCCTGGCTGCTCCACTCTGTGCGGGTGCAGAGCTGGTGCCTCTGGGGCTACTGGGCAGCCCCTGTGTCTGAAAGTACTGTGCAGAGGCAGGTGGTCTCTGGAAGTCGATGTATGGAGAATTCCTAGTTCTCTTTACTTCTTTTTGTTTGTGTACTTGCATAGCAATGTTTAAAGATGAGAGAGACCCGCAGAGGAAAGGGCAGTGAAGTGACACTGGGACTCTCTCTGGGATTTGTATAAACTAGGGATGGAGAGCCCCTGGCTGTTTTAACTACAACTGAGTTAAAATTCTGATTGAAAACCCCAACATGTCTTGATAGATATTTCAAGTACTGCTCTATTTTCTAAATTAGTTAGCTTTTTTCCTTCTTCCCTTCTCAGTGCTGAGTGTTCAATCCCACAAATTTATCAACACTGCTGGTATTTCCAAGCACTGTTTCTTTAAGAAGTTCATAAAACTTGTCACAATATCCTAGTAAAGCTCTTTCTGCTGTGCTATCTAATCCAAAGTAGTTTGTATCAGATTTATGTTCTGGCAGCTCAGTGATAAACTTGGACTCCACCACATTACAAACACAAAAGATTACTTAAAGTTGTTGTTATTGAATTTGAAGGACTCTCTTGTTTCATGGAGCCCACACCCTCCTGCCAGGGCTGTGGTCTCTGGTGACTCTGCACCTTGCACATTTGCAAACTTAGGCAGCCTGGAGTTCAGACATTTCCACCAGGGACAGTATTTTGGTACATTTAACTTGTTCTTTGTGTTAAAATTGTGCATGTGAAAAAGCTCAGTAGATGATATAAAGCACTGGAGAATGCAGCCAGGTCTGATACTTTGACCAAAGGGTCCTGGAGATGTAAATGTTATGGTTCTTCTCTCTCACCTAAGTCCCTTTAAACCTGATGTTTCAATTCATCAGGCTTCCCAAAACCCTGGCTCTACCTTGTGAAGTTCCTAGAAAAAGGCAATTATAAAAATTACCAGACTCTCAACTCCCCTGGCACAAGACCTTGCAAACTCGAGCCTGAAAACATAAAAGACTAAAACTAGGATGTCAGTCACACCCTCAACACAAAGATTATAGGTGTATCCAGAGGAGGAATTAATCACAAAATCTCCCTGATCTGAAATCAAACAGAACTCTGGAAACAGCTGCAAAATGCCCAAGGCCAGAGACCTCTCATCTTGGGGCTGCTTCTGGTGTTACCCAGTATTCTACAGCTTGTTCTACCCTGTTTGTGGAAAGAGGAGACATCACTGACACCCACTGTAGAAGCTGGAACAGGCTGGTTGTTGTTGTTTGGTTTCTGTTGTGTGTTGTGGTTTTTTGCATTGTTAAAATGAATCTACATTTGGCTGAAGGAACAGTAGTTTTCCTTACTAGGACTTCAGGAGGAAAAGATACTATCTCTGCATTTCCAAGGGAGAAGTTCCCTTGAGGTTGCACCTAACAGAGTCTGCCACTATTAACTGTGCAATGGTCTGTACTGTCTGACTGCCCCTGGAGCAAAAGATCAGTTGAATGGTTAATGAATTCATCTTGAAATTGCCCACCTGGACAATGTTCTGTGGCACCCTGGGCTCTATTGTTTCTCTACTCATGGCCATTGCTATTCTACATGTCCACTGTCTGACTCTGCTGACATCTCTAAAGCATTCTCAGAATCTGGGGGGGTTCTTCTAAAGTTCTACCCAACCTCATGACTCTCAGCTCAGTGGGACTCTGGTTGAGGGTCACTCTGCCTTGCTCTGTTGCAGGGACAGGCAGAGCACCTTGTGAACTTCTCAGCTGGCTCCTCCTCGCCAGCCCCATGCTCTGAACTGTTGTGTTCTGCTGTGAGAATCCTTCAGTTCTTCTTTCTTTTGGGTCTTTAAAGGTAGCAGATGGAAATCCAGCTCAACTTTCAAAAACTCTGAATAATTTACTAAGAACAAAATTGTTGGGTCTGAGAGCTGGTTCCGTCTCTCTCTTTCTCCTTTTCTCTCTGCAAACTGCTTTTCAGAGGCAAAGTTTCTAATTACAGGTCAGGGAGGCAGGTTTAATCACACAGCAGAGCCCTTGATGCAGCATTAGAGAGTGTTATTTATACACCTGAATTAATAGGGACGCAGCATTTCAGTCGAGAAGAATAAGGTGGTTTTCAATTTCGTTCTTTTTATGTGAAACAAACCACATCAGATTCACCAGGCTTTTTGACCTAAATTATTTGGATTCTGAGTAACTAACAAGTAACTGCTGTGCAGAGCTAGAGCAAAAAGAAGCAAGAATAGACAGAGAAGTGCTCACGTAGCAGGGGCACAGCAGAAATAGAATGTATCAGAAAAAGCAGGAAGGGGATAGAAAGAAGCTGTGGGGAAAACTGAACAGAGTAAAAATACACACATGCAGCTGTCTGTGGCAAGAGACTTGCAGAGTGGTAGCAGCCACAGAAACTGAAGGGTGGTCTGCAGCCTGTTGGCACACACTCAGATTGCTCCAAATATTATTGTTCTTTTAAGGCCAAGAATAGTAGAGGTGGAGGTGAAACCTGAAGCTTGTGAGGAGTCCCTTGTGCTCTGTGCTGCAGGGAATGGGATCCCTGCACCATCAGCAAGCACTTAAGAGTCATCATCAGCTTTTACTGGAGCCATTGGTTCTGTAGCACTGAGAAGAAGTGGGGAGTCCTGGGCAGGATTGTCCTTGCAGTGTTGTGAGCTCCAATGGGACTTATTTGCAGCAGTACGGAAAAGAATTTTCCCTGCTGTGTTGGATATAAAACTCAGAATCTCTCTGGGCTTTCTTCCAGTTTTGTCTCTGTCTCTAACTTGTGTCAGTTGGTTATATGTTGGGCTTTTTGCTTGGAAAGTCTGCTAAAATTTCTAGGAGCTTGCTGGAGTTTTTCTCAGGGTTAAAAAATGAGAAACCTGTGCCTATGCTTGATTGTCTTAAGGAATACACTGGGCTGACTGAGATCCTGATGCTCAGTCATCATTCAGGTTTGTGTATCTCCTACTAGGTTGGTGTGTTGGGCCCTGTGATGGGGAAGGGCTTGCAACACTAGGCTGTTCCTTCTGGCAGCAGTTCTGGATGTGGTTCATGGGTAGAACACCTCTCCCACAGAGTGCCCAGGTACCTGCAAAGCCATGAAGTTCATCGTGACCTGCCAAACCAACTTATCTTCCACATGAAAATCCCAAAGTGCCAGAGACAGAGGGTTGTGATGTTTCAAAATAGCTAAAATGCAGGTTCTGTGGGTATGGAGCAAAGTGTAGCAGCCAGAATAGTGGGTCTTATGCTCAGTATGTGAGACTTGGCATGGCCTTGAGCTCCTAGGAGCTATATGTTGCTGTGAGGTTTCTGTAGGTTTCTAGAAGCCATACTTAGCAATCTCTAAGCTAAGAGACAGATGAATGCAATGCAGTCAGTACCTATATGATATATTGCTTAAGGAAATAAAGGTTATCTACTTATGTAAATTTACTTTCAATCCCAAGATCATTTTTTTGTTTAGTATACACAGACTGTGAACCTTGTTCTCATGGATGTCTGCAAATCATTACCACGGTGCTGGAGCAGGGAATAGAAACTGATTCACCAGGTGCAGAGCATCACAGTGCTCTGACCATTGGATCTGCCCAGCTGGGTCTCCAGCACCGTGTCAGGATCCAAAACTGGGAAACTCAGTTGCAAAAAGAGGTCACAAGCCTGGGAGAGCAAGCCAAAGAGAAGTCTTCAGCAGAGAAGGGTGGAAACTGCTGCTCCCTGGGACACAGCTCTGCTTCCCAGGCTTTGTGGTGCCAGCAGGAGGCTTTCTGTGGGAGGATGCAGAGCCTGTGAGCTCTCCCTCTGACATCCCTGTTATTACTGTCACACGCAGGTGGCTGATGCCCTCCTTGACAGAGGCAACCAAGGGACTGGTGTTACGTGGTACTAGACAACTTGTCATGTGTGTGATAGTCAGGCTGCCTTTCCTGTGGGAAGAGAGTTAGAAAGCACTGTAGCTTTTTTTTTTGGTATGTATGTGGTTTTCTCTTCCAAAAATAGCTATCTGTTGGAGTGGGAGGTTTTCAGAGCTGGGAGAGGATTAGCAGTGGTGACATGGATGGTCATATTTCAGGGCAAACACCTGTAAATCAGTCTAAGCCTGTAAGTAGCAACCTATTAAACTGAGTTCACCTCGGCAGCACTCGCCCCATGGCTGTTCAGGAAGGCTGGAGCCAGCTACCCAGCCCTCCCAGTACAGCTGCTGCTACAGGATCAGCCTTTCCCCTCCTTCTGTACCAGTGCAAATGGAGCAGCCATGGGTGTTTACAGCTGACAACACCCATTAAAGAAGTGATGACATCTTTTTAATACATCTTCTGCATTTCTACTTCTATTTTCGTCCATTTTTTTGACCCTTCTGGAAGCTCTGAAGTGCTTTTTCTTCTTGTTTTTCTTTTCAGTAGAGAAATTATTGTTCACCTTAAGGATGTCAGCTCGAGTCTTCCAGTGCTGCCCCTTCTGTTCAGGTGAAGAGCTGCTGCAGCAGTGTGCTGCCTGCTTCTCTAGAGGTGAAGCTTGCAGCTCTTCTAGCATCCCATGCCCTTGCCAACCTGTGGGGACATGGTGAGAAATCAGGATATTAACCTGAATCCTCTTTTTCTGCCAGTAGCCTCTCCTCTTCCAAAAAGGACTCTGCCGTGTGGAATTTCTGAAGGAACTGCTGCAAACTCCCATTTCATGAACTCTGCATAACAAAGCATTAGGAAAACATCTCCTATGGATAGGTGGCTTAAGCACAGAGTATTAATGACTGCTCAGCTACTGTGTTCACAAGTGCTCTGTACCTGTGATCTGGCAGTGGAAATGCTGTAGGGTCATGGAGCTCAACTCCCAGAATTATTTCTGACACTACAGTTTTTGTGCCTGGGTTCCACTATTCCATCACCCAGAGCTCCTAGAAGAATAGTATCAACCTCACCAAGGCTCTGAAGACATATGAAATCTTTGGCTAGTTTGTCCATGCAACTGAAACTGCACAGGGAAAGCTTCCTTCTATTATCTGTTACTGAATTTTTCTGTTAGCTGCACTCCCTTTTAGAAAACTTGCATATATATATATATATATATACATACTTACTTTTATATAACTTAGAATTTACAGTGAATATTGTGTGAAAGAAGATCCAGTCATTTCAAATATTAGGTTTTAATAGTAGTTTGTAAGTCTTCTTCCTTTTGAAGAAAACTAGCAAAGTTTCATCATTCTTATTAGCTTGTCACCACTGGATTGGAGTGTAGATTTATATAACATTTTCTTTGTTACAGGCATTGGTATCAGGTACATTAGAGAAGCTATCTGGTATAAGAAGATGTCCAATGGTCTCTTGGTTTCTCACATGCAAGGGAATTTGCTTCTGTAGGTGAGGCAGAGTGAATACCCATCAGCAACTGAGGTTCCAGCTCTGACCTCAGCATGTGAGCTGATCCCATAGGGTCTCATAATCCACTGATTCCAAGAAGACTCCAAGCCTGGCTCACCTGATCATGGCACTACACTAAGGTATGGAGCTGTTTTATTTTCTCAGATGTTCTCATGATCCTGCAGACATTGCAGGTAATCTGTTTCAGGATGGCTGCTGTCTTTGACCACTGCCAGGTAAACAGGTGACTGATCTTGTCATCACTTCTTTGGGTCAGTTAAATACACTGTTCTTCCAGTAAAAGAAAAAAAAAGGGCATTGAAACCAAATTGTATCCAAAGAAATCAAAGTGAATGTCATGCTATTGTACAGATACAGAAACTAAGATTTCAGCAAGGATTTATACAAGTGAGAGAAAAAAATAGGAGTTAAATCTTGTATAAGGATGTACTTGTAAATACGTGTCCTGTGTTTTCACTGAGAAGTGGTCAGAGTTCCTTCTGGCTTTGAAGTTTGGGAATTACTGGGAACAATCATTGTGCCTCTGAGATGCAGCATTCATCAAGTCAGGATTGTGCTGATAGTCACTTTCCTTCCTGAAACAGTTTCCTTCCAGGAACTAGGGGTGTTCATGTCTTTAAAACCTCTCATTAGCTGTAATATAAACAGTTTGGGGAGCAGGGAAGAATCAGCTGTACCAGAAAGAAGATCCAGTTCTACGTGTACAGAACAATAAAGATCTGGCTGTGGCAAAACACTTTTCCCCAGTTATCTCAAGTGCTTTTGGGAAGGGCTGCACCTCTGTGGGAAGCAGTGTTGGCCTGGGTGAGGTGCTGGCATACAGCTGTCAATAAAAACTGCAATCTGTGCCCATTGCCCCAGTAACAAACGATTCATTTTCCAGTAGGCATCAAGAGTTGCCAGTGTCATTGAAATGTTGCTGCTCTGAATAGTTGCTGTAAATTTCATCTGGGCAATATCCCCAATTGTGTTAGATATAATTACATTCAACGTTCTTTTTAATCATTTATTTGGAACATGTCCCAAGATTCAGCAGTTTTGGATTGGGACAGAAATTGAATTATTTATTATCAATTAGAGGTTGTCAGAGCCTTTGACACCACGTCGAGTTGGCATTGTTTGGTATCTGTATTAATGATCGTATAGATAAAAGCATGAAATTATTGGTTAGAAAGCTTTTATTCTAGGCTGAGAAGGCTAGTTTGCATACTTGGCTGGATGCTTCCCTACCCTCACTGTCATTATGTCTCTGTTTAATCAAGTCAGCCTTGCCTGTGGAATTGCTTGCCCATAAATTGATGAATTGAGTGTAGGAATAATTCCCCCTAGATGGAACCCAGTTGTGACTTCCCTTGCCATCCCAGCCCAGCACATTTAGACTCTTCTGCTTTGGCTGTGGTCTGCTATAGACCCTGGAACAATCTTTGCCACATCTGTTCTTTTCTTAGGAGGGCAATTCATTGAGGGCTATTGGTGCTATGGTAATGCTGGATGCTGAGCTTTTGTTCCCCCAGGTGAGGGCTGGAGTTAACCTCACAGGTGTTCTGCAGCTCCTTGCTGCATCTTTCTCTCATCAGCATGGGAACTGGAAATAATAATTCTTATTGTGTTTGGCACTTTGCAAGAAGCCTCATCTGAAGAGGAAGATCACATAACAGAAAACTGGAGAGGGGAATCTCAGCCACGTTTTTGCAGAAGGAAACTGCCAGGCCATCAGAGGAAAGGAGCATGGAGAAGATGCCACAGGTCTCCATGTGTGGCAAAAGAGTGGCTGAGGAGAAAGGAAGCTCCTATGACATAATCTTATTCCCACATCTTCTGGATTTGGCCACTGCCAGGGTTAGTGTAGTCTTAGTTGAAGGAAGGAAAAAAAAAAAACCTTCTGAGACTTACTTGCACTTTTTAAAATCAAATCTGTATGTGTCTGTGGCTGCACTCCCAGCTGCTGGAAGCAGTGTGCATTTGCCCAGTACAGAGACTGATCCAGCATGTTACAAGATATGATTTGATCAAGGTTTTAAGAAGTTACACCCTAGATCCAGGGAGAGAATAGGAACTTCTCATATGATAGACAAAATAATTCATATTACAACTCCCTCACCACTTCTACTCTCTACTGCAGTTGGTTTCCCTCACATCACTCGTGTGAATTCCAGTATCATTTATAGAAATTGCTGTAAATTTATCCGTGGGATTACTGATCTGTTAGGGGTTTTTTCTGCTTATCAAAAGCCAGGTTGTCCTGCTGTCACAAGGGAATTACCACACACACCACTTTTCCAATTATTTCATTGTAGTAAATGAGACTGGAACTAGAGAAAGACAGTTCTCATTTTACTGAGAAAAGTGGAGATTTCAAACCCTTTTCCATTTGAGAATGAATCACATTTGAAGTCAAGCTTTCTTCCAAAATGAAACTCTGAGAACATTGTTTTATCAGAGCAATTCCTCTGATTTCAATGTCTTTAAATGGAACAATTTATTTTATACAGCTTTATGTAACTTCTTATATAAGATTATCTTTTTCTTTTTGCTTTGAAAAGCTTTTCACAATGAGTGATACACAAAACAGGCCTTTTTGACATTACTGAAATACTTCATGTATTTTGATAAACAGAAAAATCACCATGTTTTGCAAAACATTTGGGTTTCGACAAACATCTTTTTTTTTTCCTTTAGCATTCCTCTGCACACAAACACTCATTATCTAGACAAATATTTTAACACTACGTAACTCTCGTGCTTTTCAAATTGGCTCCTGGATGGTAGCAGCACCTCTCCCAGTGAGCTCACTGTCTATCCCACTTCCCAGGCTCAGCACTCACTTCCACAGAGGAAAGTATGCAACTGGAATTCTTGGAACAGACCTATCCTGGAGTATGTGCTTTGTACCAAAGATGCTAGTCGGTGAGGAAAAACAAACAGACAACAAAACACAAGCCAGCCAAAGCCCAGCTTGTAACAACAAACCAACAACTTCGGGTATATATCAACTTCTGTCTTCTGCAGTGGCCCCTTCATCCCTTCCAATCCTTCTGCTTAGTGAAAAAAACCCCAAAAGAGTGGAAAGGGAGACTGTGGCCTGTGGAGCTGCAGTGCAAACAGCCTGCCAGAGGCTTTTCTTCCCCAGTCTGCAAGGGATGTTTCTGATTCCCAGCCTCTCTCGTCAGAAGCTGACAAGCAGTAGCAACTCTCAACTGAGGCAGACTTGGGAAATAACTAATTAAGCAGTGATTGCAGGATTGCTTCCTGAGCCGGCTCTCGGCCCACAAGGGTGAAGCTTCCCGAGGACAGAGCGAAGGCAGGAAGCAGGACCGCGCTGCCACAATAGGGGCATTATGGAGACATGCCCCCGAGGCTGCCTGGGACCTCGCTGAATACATCCTGATACCATCGGGGAAAGGAGTACCTGCTAGTTCAAAGCGAGCCTGAATGCAGGTTTTAATCCCTTCTGACAATTGGTGAGAGGAAATGGCCTTTCCTCTGACCTTATCGTTGTAAACAACAACTAGTCATCAGGTTTGTCCTGCTAAGGGAATAGTCAAGGTCTATGCAAGGATTTTACTGCAGATTTTTTTTTCTTTCTTCTCTGATTACAATGGTTTAATTCTCTAGACCTGAAATGCATTCTCACCCCTTAATACGCTGGCTTCAGGTACATTCTTTGTTAATTATTGAGTCCCCACAGCTCGGCCTGGTTCAAATTAGCCTCTTCCAGCTTTGCGTAGACATCCTGTGACCAGTTCCAGTGCTCAGCCCTGTGGTTGTTTCTCTGATGGGTGTTGCGAGATGCCCTTTCAATACACCGAAAGAACTGGGTGTGAGACAAGCTGACAAACTCTTCTAGCATGACAGAGAATCACTAAAAGCTATTCTCAAATGGCCATCAGGCAGGATGGACGACTTGCCACTGGGCACCCCATTAGTGTGGTGGTTTTAACGTGATAGAAGGTTGCATACACTTCTGGAATTGCAGCAGTGGGTGGATTTAACTCTGTGGGTTCGTGTGGCTTTTAGCACTGTGACAACACAGATGACAGAGGAAATGAGACAGTCGCTTTTGCTGCTCCTGGAGTTAAGAGCTAATTGTTTGTAACCATCAGGACAGAGGGACAATGCAGTAGAGGGCTAACCTGCTGTGGAGACAGTATTGCAGGGTGATGAAATCCATTTCCCCCCAGATTTGTGCAGGGCTCTGCCTCTAACAGCCCCCCGGTACTGAGAAGGACGTTGCTGTGCCACCTGCAAGCATCCCCTTCCCAATTGCTGCTCACCAGGTGCTAAGTGGTGTAACAGGGATCAGCTGTCACAGCCTTTCTGAAAGGGAATTGCCAGAGCTCTTAAGAGGACACTTCTGTGCTGGGGTATAGGAGGTTACTGGTGGCCTTGGATGAAAGGCTTTTTAATTCCAGGGGAGGTTAGGCATAGCACTTAGATGTCTGCTCCTTGATTCCTCCCCCTACTAAGTCAGATAGCAAACCAGAGGAGATTTCTCCCTTGTTCTGCCCAGCCTGGCTGATCACTGCAAGTCAAGGGATGGGCTGCAGAAGTCAGTGTGCCTGGGCTTACTGGAAGCCACAGCTTTTTCACTGGAGCAATGGAATGTTTTATCTAGGTAAAGACAATTAATTGTATTTTTTCTTGTTATCCTAGTTGACTCAGCTTAATATCTGCTTCTTTAGCTTGTAGATATTCTTACTATGTGCTTTGACAAGAGAAATGTGGTGTATTTTCAGTAGGCTGAAGTTTGCTGTGTATAGGTCTGTACTGCTAGTAAAAAACCTGTAAGGGTCTGCAAATGAGAAAAGGTTAAAAGCCACTTTTCCTGATTTTATAGGAATGCCTGAGCAGGCTGTGGCAGGCTAAGGGGAGACTGGTGGATTTCTCTCAAAAGGGTGGCTGTTTGTCACAACTATGTACTTACCCGTGGTAAGTGTGCTTTGTGATACATGTGATCAAAGGGAAAAGCCTGGACACTGGAGGGAGCAACCTCTGAACACCACACAGTGAGTGGATGGTCAAGGTCAGGGTCTGTAGTGGAGAAGGAAAGAGGGCTGGATCTGCTGTGTGCCTTGTCTCTGGCACCCCTGTGTGCTGTGGCTGTGAACAGAGTGTACCCAGGGGATGGTTTATGGCTGCAGGTGGAGGAGGGTGTTATAATGAATGTTTGCAGTCTGTCCTGTACACAGGAGTTGTTTTGCTTGCTCCTGACCAGAATGAATTGGGATCTTTTTGCTTTTAGCTTTGTTCAGAAAACAACTACATGAGACTGTGGCCTACATGTGCCAGTGGGACTGAGCCATGAGTAAGTGTGCAGGATCTGGAGCAGCTCTGACGTGATGTGCCTAAAGGATTTCCTTCCCTCCTGCCCTGGGTGCTTACCCTTGTGGCAAGGTCACGTCCCTAGGCTGCTTGGAGATCTGGTCAGTGGGTATGGTGTGTGCTCTACACCTTGCAGGACACCAGTGGCTCAGGGAGGGCAGTGCCACCATCCCAGCTGCCCTGTGTGTGCCATCTGCATTATCTGTGTGCTGCCTGTGTCAGGGTTGTGTTGTCAGAAGTCTGAAAGATAGTAGTCTCCCCTGTCAGTTGGGATTAACACGGTATTGGCTGAAAGAAACACTCTCTTACCACCCCAGCCCTTCCCTTCTGAGATGTACTTGTTAATATAGTTGCAGTTGGTAGCTCTCTGCCTTCTGGTGGTATTACCTGTGCTAAGGAGAACCATAAAAGGCTCAGGCACTGATTGATGCAGTAGTGGGAGAACTTTAACAGTCATAAAATGCTGCTCCTTCCTCACTTTATGGAGCACCTGTCACGTTTTCCCACCCTGAGGTTCTCTTTAAGACTTTCTGAATTATTTCCTCCACTTTACAGAGCTGTAACAAAGAATGGGTGGCAGGATGGCTGTGCCAGCTTTACCTGAGTCAGAGGGGCCACAGAGAGGCTGAAAGGTGCCTGTCAGCAGGCTGCTAATTGCGTGTGTCCATCAGCAGGTTGTCCTTCTACCAAAGAATGTTATCTTGAGATGAATCCATAGGCAGCACAGAAGGGTGTTGTTGAGAGAGGCAGACCAGGGCACTCTGCAGTGCTGCTGCTGTGGGGATGGTGTCTCCTCTGCAGGTGCAGGAGGGAAGGGAGAGCTCCAGCTCTGGGAGAATGGCTTTGCCTGCAGCCATTGCCTTGGAAAGGAACTGGCTTTGGGGCTGCTTGTGTTGTGTCCTGCACTGCTCTGCCATGTTCCTGGAAGTCTGCAGTGCCTGGTTAGAGTTCTGTGCTGATTTGTGTGGTGAGTGAATGCTGCTTTTCCTGCCTGTTTCATCCCAGTTGTGTTACACTATGATACTTCAAAAGCAGCTTGTAAAGAAGAGCTTCAGAGCTGGGTGAGTGCTGTCAGGAGCTGGCTTTGGCCATCTTCATACCTGAGTTTTTTGGTTGACTGTCACCCTCTCATTTTGCTGCTCTGCACAACCCAAGCTCTGGAAGTGTCTAAATATTCTTGTACAGTTCAAATGTTCCCTGTGGCCTGTCTTGGAAGCTTCTGACTGAGGCCAGGGGAAAGGGCAGTTACTTAAAGATATTCACATGTGGTTAGACTTTTTTTTTCTGATCTACTGAGAAAATCACAATGACTTCCAGATTGTTTCTTTGACTCAAAGAAAGCGTCACCAGAGCTGACAAGTTCTCATTCTCAACATAGTATCTCTGGTAATTAGGATGTATATTGCCATCAGCACCCTGAGACCCCAGGAGAACATGAGCTGAGGATTTTGCTTGTCTGCCCTTACTGAATGCATGTGAGAGTCTCATGAATATTTTTGAGGCAGGTCAAATACTTGCCATGGCAAATCTATAGAGGCCTTAATGAAAGCAATCCTTTGAGCAGGAGTGAAAGTGGATTTCTCCTTCCTTACAAGAAGGCTCAAGGAGTGCTTTTTAATAATTTTGAAGCAGAATGGAATGGCTGTGGAGTGAGTTTTCACTCTGAAGTTGGGGAGGGGAGGTTCCTGATCCTCATTCAGCTTCAGGCTGTCACTTAGCACATGTCTGGGGGCAGTGGTAGAGCCAGATAGGACTGTGGGATGGCAGCGATACACTCGATATGGAAATTGAGATGCTTCCCAAGAGCAAGTTTGCTGATTATATGGCAGCAAACAATTGGGTGTCGGGGAGACTTGGGGTACAGCAACATCCCCTTATTCAGTAATTGTAATCATTATTATTTAGCCTCAAAGGCTAGGGCTGGGTGTGAAGTGCAATCCAGACAGGGTGACACTGGAAGCTGGTAAGAGCTTGAGTGCCCAAATGTCTGGTCCAGTATTAGCCCCTGATTGAGAAACAGGATTACTGAAGAGCCAAGAGGTTTATCCCTGAACTCAGTGGCAGTTGTGGGAATAGAAACAGGTACTGGCAGAAGAACTTGCTGCTTGCCTGAAGAGCCTGGAACGTCTGGCCATGGGGAAAGACTGAGAAGCCTGCACTTAGCCATTTGGGTCTTTGGGTGTTGGAAGTGGATGGGATTTTTCCTATGCTGTCAAGTCAGTGCTACATCTGTGATTAGGACCAAGTTTCATTCCATTTCCTTGAGCTCACACTGCTCTTCACTGACTCATGTTGCTGGAGCTACCTTCCATGTTTTGGTCACATCCCAAAGCTAACTGTGAGCAAAAGACTGGTGGGATCCCAAACTGCTGTGTTCACAACCTGAGTTCCCTTCTCCCAGGCATGTCAAGGGTGATGAATCCCCTTCCTGCACTCTTGGTGCCCAGGGGCTGGAGCTGAGCAGGTCTGTTGCAGGAGGGCAAGCCTGTGTTTGGGTAGAGGTGTGGAGGAGGTGGGTGATCTGCCTGCTCTTTGGGCTGTGTACATCCAAGTAGACTTTGTTCCTTTGAAAAATCCTCTGTGCTCTGGCCTCAGTACAGGAAAGCTTACCCCCAACCTCTCCTGTTGGTTTGCTTGGAGCCAGGGAGGACCTCTCCTGTAAACTCCTGCACAGAGGAAGGCCTGTTGCTGTGAACTCTTGCATGGTAATTAGAGGAAACAACTTTGGGCTCCCACCACTGGTTACACAACAGGGCTGGATTCGGCCCCTGCTCGTCACCATGCAGCCCAGCACTGGGAAGCTGGTCCTGAACTCCCTCCCTTCACCTCCATCCCCCCTCCAGGGAGCCTCCTTGCAGATTGCAGGAGTCTGTCCCACAGTCAGCTCCCAGGTAAATCCTGTCTGAGACCTCCCGAGGGAAGCTGCAGCCTCCCAGCAGAAACGGGCCAAGTTTCCAAGGCAACTCTCCTCTAACCCTGTTTTGAACGCTGCCTGGTTCCCATAGCAAGTTGCCCGTTGGTCTGGTCAGCAGCTGCTGCAGGGAGCTTGCCACCTCCAGAGAGCTTGGCCCTCCCGTTCCCGGGCTCTCTGTGCCCGTAATGAGCAGTGGGGTGGGGGGCACGGGTGGCATGTGCTGCTGGCCCCCCGGACAGGGTGTCCCCACGCTCGGCCTGGCGCTGCAGCCATCCTGGGAGTGACTTCCCAGCAAGCCGGGGGGTGGTTGTGCCTCCTACCTTCCCAGGGAGCAGGGGGTGGTGGGGCTCTGGGAGGGGTGTGCAGGGGAGGCTGGAGTGCAGATGGGGCTGCTCTTCGGGGGTTTTGTTTTTCTTTTTTTTTGGTGAGTGGGAAGGTGACAAGTGAAGAAAAAGGACACGGTGTTTTATTTAATTAGAAAAACCAAACTCCCTAAAACTAGCCTCCAAAGGGCCTCCGTTGTCATCAGCTGCACAAAGAGCTGTGACAAATGAAAGGAACTGAGCAGAGAAAAGGCTGCTTTCTCTTTGTGTCTCTTTCCCAGCTTCTGTTTGCTTTGCTGTCTCCCTTGCTCCCATTGATCAGGCATGTGGAAACATTCCTCCTCCTGCGCTCCCATTGTGGCCGCCCGGTTGCCAGGCTGCCGTTGGCTTGAATAACTTCACTAAGCCAGGCCTCTCCAAAACCATGCCATCCGGCGTGCTGGCTGCCGAGCCAGACGCTGCCCTCCCATCCTCCTCCTCGCCCTCCCCCTCCCCAGCAGCACAGGGGCGCAGTGAAAAAATGTGCCAAAGAACAAGGGAGGTACCGCGGAGCCCCAGCTGGCCCGACGTGGGGGAGAGGCATGAGCTCGCCCTAAGAAAATAGGGGCAGTGAGGAAGGGACAATGGGCAGCCCGGGTTGCCGCTTTAAAAAGAAGGTGGGTGGTGGTGGTGAGGGCTGCTAAGCTGAAAGTTGCTGAGCAGAGAGGGGACAAAAAAGCACCGTTTCCAGGGGACACGGGCGGGTAAAGCTCAGTGAGGTAAACCCCAGCCTGGTTCCCCGTGGAGGGGAGAGGCAGCGAGGACAAAACAGGAGGCAGCAGGCAGCCGGCTGGGAGCGAATCCTGGCCAGCTCTCGCTGGCTGTGCCACAAACACGGCCCGGCAGCAAACAGGGCACCTTGGGCCAAGCTTGCTACTGCTGCTGGGCTTGTGCAGCACCCCTTGTTTTGGTGGTGTTGCACCAGCTGCTGCCGGAGGTGAGGCTGGTGCAGTTGACAGCTCTGGTACAGAGCGTGGCTGCAGTCCTGAGGAAAGTGCAGGGGCAGGCTTGGGACCCCAAGATTTGCCCCTGGGATTAACAGGCTCTGGTGCTGCAGACACTGGACTTGAGCACCAGCCGGGACTTAAAGGGCTTGTGCTGTTGCTGCAGAGGGGCTGTCACCCAGCCAGCCTCCCCACAGCTCCACTGCCTACAGCCATTATTATGCTGGGTACGAATCTGGCCTATTGTTCTTAGTGCTATTTTTCACTGGTGAAATAGCAGTAAGCAATCTGTGCTTTCAGACGTGCTTATTGACTCGGTAGGGCCAGGGCTGGATCCTCAGCTGGTGTAAAGCAGCCCTGGCCCATCAGCTCACAGTGTCACCCATGACCCCCATTTAGTCTTCGCCCCGCTGGCAGCTGGGACCCAGTGCTCTGGATCAGAGGAGCTCTATGACCACGGGCTGAGGCTGTGGCCAGGCAGGGGATCCCCTCCCAGTGCCGGGTGGCCCCCAGGTCCGTCTGCAGGGGTGGCCTCTGCATCCTGGGAGGTGGAGAGAGATGTCCTAGGGCAGCTGGAGGCTGAGCAAGGCTGGGTTTGCTCTGCAGAGTGGTCCTGGGTTTGTACTGGTTTGAAGGGCAGAGACTGCTGAGCTCAGGTGATTAACATAACAATCCTAGGGCTCTGCCTTCATCCTGCGGCTAAAGCCTGGTTTGCTCAATCCAATTTCAGCCTCTGCCCTTTCTTTAGCAGGCTAATTACACCGGCAGGACAGTGGAAATGACCTTCTTAAAGCCACAATGCCCCTCACCTACTTACCTGTCAAAACAGGAGAGGAGCACTGACACAACTCAGAGGTGGGTACAATGGCCAAACGTACTGAAGCAGCAGAGCAGCCCCCCCGACGTTCCCCGTGGTAACTTGTGTGTTGTTTATCAGCAGGGACATGCGTGTGTAAAGATCTTTCCAAGCAAGCCTGCTGGCTCACGGGGCCAGGGAGCTGTGGGCTTGTGCAAATGTCACAGTAAGTGTGCAATATAAAACCACTAACAGTGCAAAGGATCCCCATCTCACAGGGAAACCTGCGAGGGCAGTGGGCTGGAAAGCTGCTGCAGCACTGCCCTCTCATTAGTCACCCTGGCCTCATTCTGTCTCTGTAGCACCCGGCTCCTGTGCAGCTCCATCCTCCTCCTGCACGAACTTGGATGTGGCCTTTAGGCCCGGAGAGGCTGGGAATGCGCCAATGTGCAGTCCTGTGCGGGCATGGGGGGCTGCAGCTGAAGAAGGGAGGGAAGCTGCAAGCTGTGCCACTGCCAGGCAAGCCGCAGGATACCCTTGGGCTATGCACAAGGTGCTGATGTGGCCGTCGACAGAGCACGGGATGGCTGCTCCCAAAGTCCTTGCAAGGGCTTGATCGCTGGAGCAGAAACAGGTGATTTCCAGAGAGGGAGATGTTTGTGTAGCAGAGTTCTGAGCAGCTTTGTAACGACCTGTGCTGTAGGTGGTCTTCACATTACCATTCTGGAAACTATGTCAGCAGCCACGTATCTTTCTGTTACCCTTCGTGAAAATATCAGGCAGAAGCTTTTGCTTTCTGTTCAGTAGCTTGGCACAGGGCTCATCTGGGTGGTCCTGTTGAAACTGGCAGCAGTACTTTGTTAGGGCTGAATTTTGGGCTCGCTTGTGCCATGTCAGTGCTTGCAAAGAAGAGGAGATGTCCTGGTTACAGGAGGACCTCAGACAACTCTAATTGGTGGAGGAGCAGACACAACTTAAACTTCTTCTGGAGCCAAAAGGATGTTTTTGCTATCCCTCCTGCTTGGAGAGGAGGAAATAGGGTGAGCATCTTGAGATTTAATGTAATAAAACAGGCGGGGAATAAAATTAACTGGCTAGCTGCTACAGATGTGTCAGTCACACTCTGCCCCACAGCCACTGCTGATTGCTGAGATACCTGGTCCGTCAGGCATTCCGAAGAGGTAGCAAAACAATTTTCAATTCATGGCAGTCTTAAAGAGACCTGCTGCACACAGCAAATTTGATGCTGTGATAACTGACACTGTTTGTGACAGACAAATCTGTGGCTTGTGTAGTGAAGCAGTTCAGAAGTGCCTGCTGTCGCATACCAAAAGGCTGTGGAAATGGTACTTGCTGGGAGGATCCCAAGCAAAGGCACCTACAGAAAGCCTTAGGAAAGCTACAAGATATTTGAGCATAGTGGGAGGGTTGTGTTTTTCAAAGTATTTTTCTTTCCAAAGGCACAAATGACATTTGGTCAGACGCTATTGGAAGCTACAAAAGAGGAGATTGTGGAGAAACAAGGTGGTACCAGGAAAACCAATATTCCAGCACTGAAGCATAAAGATGAACTGAATGTATCTGAAAGAGGAGGAAACAATTACAGGCAAGGCTGTGACTGGAAAACTGCTGGAGGAGGGAGAATGCATCCAGGACAGTAAATCTCAGCTAAAGGCAGGGACCAGCCTGGGAGGCATGACCTTGCCCATCCTTACTACGACAGCCTTTCCCTACACTGGGAATCTAGTTGCAGGAGGTGCCCTTCTACTGAATGCAGGATTGCAGGACAGGCTGCACTTGCTCAGCCCTCTGCAGAGGTGCAGCTTTCCCACGGGGCAGGGATTGCCTTTGGAGGTAGGCACAGTAACTCAGCTGTTACTGTTGATGATGAAGAGCAGCTTATTGCTTTAGGTGAGGTAGGCATCATTTCAAATGATGTCTGTGGATTAATTAAAACTCAAAGATAGAAAAAATCCAAGAAATCTGTCTGTAACTTGTGTGCTACTTGCTCTGTGGGTGTGCCTTGAGAAGGGACAAACTGCATGCAAGAAGCACTCATTAGAAAGGGGGAAAAAAAATATTTTTAACATAATTTGTGGAACTTTTGGTTAGTGTTTTCCTATGTGAGCCTTCCAGGGGAGAATCCTGTGCTGGGGGAAAGCCCTGCTGCTCTTGAAGGGCACTGCTCTCCTAGGTTGTCACTGGTCAAGCAGTGACAACAGGCAGCTTGGCAGAGTCAGCGTAGAAACTTTGCAGCATGAAAATCAAGGCGAGTAGTGTGAGCTCCTCTCCATGTGTGGTTAAATGCTTTCTGTGGAGCTGCTGCCAGGCACTGCCGTGGCCCACTGCTCACAAATGCCTTTGCCAAGTGGACACCATGTCTGCTTTTAGCTGCAGTTAAGGACCAAATGAGACTTGAGTTTGTGTCACTTCTGAATGATACCTAGGCTTGTGTTTCAGGGAGGGGGTCTCGGAGAGAAGCCACCATGGGAATGCTGTTTTCAGGATCCCACCCTGTCCTTGAACAGAAGAGCCCTCCTGTTTGAGTCCATATGGTAACAGGCTGCAGTGCCCTGTTTGGGGGAGATTAGTGCCATGCTGGCTGCAAGTGGAGATTGTGCAGTGGAATTTTTGTAATGAAGAATTATAGTAAAACAGTAGGCAGTGCTCCCTGCAAAGAATATCTGCTGTGTGTGGCTTTATACGGGGTAAAGTGTCTGGCTTAAGCATGGAAGCAGCATTCTTCTGTTGGGAACTCTAAAAGAAAATGCATTTGAGTTGGGGTTTGCTGGCAGCGTGGCTGGTACATCATTCACCTGTCTAAATTCCAACTGTAAGAGGTCAAGCAATGTTAATTCATTCTCCTCTGATGTATTGGGCTGAGGGAAATCCTTCCCTGAGATGTGTGTTCCCCATCACAGTGCAGCAGTTGCCTGTGGGGGTCTGGCTGGAGGGTACCCAGCTTTCCTAATGTGGGTGGCACTGCACCTCCTGCAATCCAACTGTGAAATCTCCTTAGCTCCTGTTTGCTCCTTTTCTCTTTCACTCACAAGGACCTCGATTCAGCTACGTCTGCAGCAGGCTTTAGTAACAAAACTGTCTGAAACGTGCTGTGTCTGGCAAAACAAGCAGCAGCTCCTGCGAGGTCCTCACAAGCAGGTTTGTCCCTCCCTGTGCACATGCACCCCGTGCCCATCCCAGGCTTTGCTTCCTTCCTTGTGGTGATGGTCTCTGTTAATTCAGAGGCCGGGCTCACAGAGCCAAGCTAGGGGATCTCCAAGGGAAGTTTGAAGTGTTCAATAAAAGAAGGAATGCAGGGAGAAAAGAAAAGCCCTGACTCGAATGGCATCATTCTCTTTCCCTCATCCCTTTGAGGTTCTCCTGCCTTCCCTGCCTGCGTGTGACCTCCCTCCTCTCCCAACCAGCCTCTTTCTTTTTTTCAGTCTTCCTCCTGCCCCTCACCCTTCTCGTTCATTGATCTCCCTTTAGGCTTTATTAGTGACTCCCCCTCCCACTCTTTCTCTCCCTCAGTTTTTCTGATTCTCTAATGTAAGACAATTGAATGAGGCCAGACTCCTAAGCCAAAGCTGGGGGTGAGAGGGAAGAGGCGTTAAGATTTAATGATATTGCCTCTTTAAGGAATCCCTAATTCCTAACACCCATCTCCTCCCCCACCTGAGAACCAATTAAAACTCAATGAATTCAAGTGGAGGCTTTTGTGCATCACATGTGCTTGACTAACAAAGCCTTCTCCATGCTGGAATAAAAGCTTCTATTCAGCAGCTAGTTTGTTCTAATTCAAATCACTTCCACTCCAGCATCCTCTCCTTCCTTGCTGCTCCTGAGTTCCCAGGCTGGGCTGCTGCCTGCACAGCCCTGCCCAGGGCTCCATGCTCCACCTTTCAGAGACCTACATGGGTGGTGGTGGAGCAGAGGACAGGAGATGAACTCTGTAGGGTTGACTGGGCAGTCCATGGTCGTTATGGCCCTGTCACCAGGAGCCTGCTGGGCTGGGGGGTGAGCCCACATCAAGCCTTGCGACCTGTCTCTGAAGGGACTCTGCTGTGCCCTTGAGAGACAGCTTGTCAGTGTAGAGTCCTGGCTGTAGACAGAACAACACCTTGTCTGTCTCCTTCCTTCTTTGCTGTAGGTGTCATGGATGTGCTGACACCTGAAGTGGCAGGGGAGTCCAAAAGCACACAGAGCCTAAACGAGCCCAAGTAGTTTGTGCTTCCTCTGCTTCAGGGTATAACCTCTGCTACCTAGCAATCTGAGGGTAGCTTCTGTCCTCTACTGAGCCTTGAAAATAATTAAAAAAAAAAAAGAAAGGGGGGGGGGCCTTGAATAAGGTCACCTGGAGGAAAGAATACAGTTGATGCTATTCAACTTTCACATTTCAAAACCTCCCTTGAAAGCTTTGCAGCTGCAGGTCTGGCTTTGGGGTGACTATGTAGGGAGGCAATTCTCTGTCCAGATGTCAGTCAGGTAATCTTCCTGGTGTAAAACAGGCTGTGCTCAGAGCTTCTGCCTGTCCTCTGCTGATCAGTGTTACCCAAGCTGCTGGCAAAGCTGTCTTCATGACATGAACTGGGTTATCTCCTCTCTGTACCTGCAGTCTCCTATTTGTAGAGACACTTTTGGATTTAATGTTTTTTTTCTTCCTCTTGTGAGAAATCTCTGGTAGAAGCAGGTTGAGTGCTCTGCTCTGATGGCAATGAGGTTTTTACTCCTCTAATCTCTCCTGGGAGCCAGCTCCAGCACGGTGGGCCAGCTGCCAAGGCAGCTATCTGCTCTGCTCCAGAGCCTTCTCCTGGTCCATGGCTGCAGCTCTCCTGGCACACGTGGCTTTCTCAAGGAGCCACGAAGGAGATGCTCAGCTCTTGGGTCCCACTAAGAGCTCTGGCAATTCAGATGAGCTCTTAGAAGCTGGTTTGATATTTGCAGAGGCACAAATGGTGAGAGGAGCAGTGCAGATGGGGAGCTGTGGTGTCTGACAACAGGTATTACAATTTGAACTGATCTGAAAGTCTGTAGGGCTGGCAACCCTTCCTACCTACTTCACATGTGTCAGGGTGTGTTCCAGTCAAATTTGGTGGCAGAAAGATTGGAATGTTCCTTAGCAGTCCTGTTTCTTGCTATAGCAAGTTGGCTTTTGATTGCAACAATATGCAGAGTTGAAAAAGCTTTGTGCTCTGGAGAGGTTTTTCCTTAGCAAAACCCAGTCCTGTGTCGATGTAAATGCAAAAAAGCAGGTCCTCTGAAAATGTGCATAATGCACCTGGCTCTCAGATTAACTCCCAGACTGTAAAGAACAGCTCTGTAAGGGACAAGGGAATTCCAGGTGATGCTGCATCATATTTGACAGTATCATCTCTGTCCTGGAATATGGTGAGGGGGAAGAAAATTGGTTCAAAATCTATTGGCTTGAAAAAAATATAATTCTCTTTGAGTTAGAGAGTGCTGATTATTTGAGGAAAGTTAAAGTATTTCCCTGTTCAGCTATTGGGTTATTTTCTGCAGCATGTTCTCTCTGAAGATCTCAAAGATTTTTTTTTCTTATTTTTTTTTTTTTTTTAGCTAGGGAACAAAACCCCTCAGTTTTCAAGTAGAAAACCAGAGATTCTTGGCCCAAATCACCCAGCCAATCTGTAAGAAGAATCAGGAGAGGAACCAGCAGCTCTTGAGCTTTACTGAAGAGCTCAATCCTCTTTCTTGAGCCTCCTGTGAAACACAGCAATGGTGCAGCCAGCTCTGTAAGGTGGGGGCTGGCAGTGCTGTTGTGCCTGCTTGGGGACTGGCACACCTTGGTTGGTGCCTGGGTTGGTTTAGTGGTGTTTTTTTGTCATGAACATGCTCATGTGAAGGGAGCAGAAGGCCTGAGCTCAGGCAGTGGTGTGGCTCAGTGGGCAGAACAGCCCCTTCCTTCATGCAGCAGCTGAGCTCTCCTTGTGTGGAGCACTGACCTTTGTCTCTGGGGCTCTGCACTTCGTTCCTGTTTCTCATTAGTGAAATGAGTTTGATGGTCTCAGACTTGCTAGTAAATGGTTTCTACTTCAAAACAAAGTGCAGTTAGTTTGGCAGTAGAGTCCCAGGTCTGACCTAAAACTAAATTACAGCTGACCCTGAGACAGTGAGGCCCCTCCAGGTCAGGGACAAGGGCATTGGCAGGACACTGGGAGCTTGCACTGTAATTAGCAGCAAAGGTATCAAATACCTCTGTTTCCAGCATTCCTCCCCTTAAAGCAACACAAGCATAAAATCCCCAAATTTCTCCTACTGCAGCCTTGCTAAGACAAACCCAAAAGGGAAGTAAGGCTGAACAAACTTGTATTGATTTGCTTTTTCTCTGCTCTCCAGCAAATCTCTCCCCATCTTACACTGCCTCCCACAATCCCTTGTTCCCCCAGCATCTGGGAATGAATTTACCAGACACTGCATTGCTTTCAAGGCTCCAGAATGACCAACCAACTTGAGCACATTCTGTCTGACTAGCAGAAATGTGTAAGAGGAGCTTTCCTACTTCAAAAACTTGCTTGGCTCCACAGCTGCTCTCCCAGCAAACATCTCCAGGGGACCCTGGGTTCTTCAAACACCACCTGAGAGGCTCTTTTAGATTCACCTTCCCATATGTGATTTGTTTTAATGACTCTCTAAGTCACAGGAACATTACTTTTATTCTAGGAAGTTACTTGTAGTAGCTTTCTTGGTGTCTAGCAGAGTGGACAGGGTGCTGCTGTAGCTGGAAGCAGGGGAGGTAGAGATTATATGAGCATTTTGCTTTCAACCTGGTCACCTGCACCACTACATATTAAGCAACCCAGATTTTGGGTGCACACCTTGAGATGCCACCTGCTTGTTCTGCAGAAAATGCTGTGTAGCCAGAGCTTCCCCAGGCCTTCTTTGGAAAAAGGAATGTTTACTGCAGCTCTATTTTTTTTATTTTTTTTCCATGAAATATTCAGAATTGATGGGAAGTCTTGGAAGATGCCTCACTGTTTCCATCCGTCACAAGTGGGCAGTTTCCAAACCCCAAGGGTGTCTGTAAAGCAGCAAACTTAGTGCTCCCCAGAGGGTAAATGCTGGATGGGGGCAGGACACGCTGCACAGGGCTTCCAAAAACACCCATATAATCAGATTACAAATCCAGTGAGTCAGGAAGTCACAGGCCTGAGTATGATCCTAATATTTACAGTGTAACTCATGAGATTCCTCTCTTCTGATGTCTCCAGAGCTGCACTGGGCATTGCTGCAAACAGGGGAGCAGAAGGTGGTCAGTGCTCAGCCAGGAATGTGGCAGGTAGACAGAATTAAATCTGAAACCATTAAATTCATTTTTTGTAGGAGCCTTAAGGTGTTTTTATTTAGTTTTGGGTTTGTGTTGGGGTCTTTGTGTGTCTGTGTTGTTTGCTATGTTAACACTCTCCTTTTTTGGACACATATGCAACAGAGACTTTGAATTGTAGAAGTTACTGTTTCATTCCTACTTGGAGTAGGGGCATGGTTCCAATGTATATTGTGCACCCCCACTGTCAGACAGGTTCCCTGCTGCTCTTCTGCATCCCTGTGCTTTTGACAGGGTGTCTCCACGTTGCTTGTGTCCCAGCTTTGTGCTGAAGAATGCCTTGGACAGCTACCGTGGAGGGGGCTGGTCCTTAGCTGTTGCAGCAGCCTGGCCACCAGCCAGCTGGAAGCTCTGAGGAACATCCCTTCTTGCTCCTGGTGTGAAGAGGGTCAGTGACTCAGATTCCTTCAGCTTCTGGAACTTCACGGACACCAGTTAGGTGGTGGGAAAGTTCTTCCTAGGGCCAAAAAAAAAAAAAAAAAAAAAAAAAAAAAAAAAAAAAAAAAAAAAAAAAAAGAAAATGGCATAAGGATCCTGATGGAGTAAAATCAGCCTTGAGGGAAATCCAGAGCAGGCAAAGGCGTGAAAAGAGAAATGCTTAAAAGCTGTGAAAAGAGAGCAAAAGACACAAGGGCAAGAACAGGCAAGTAGCAGCAGGAGTGAAGTATTTCCTACTAGACTATGAGTGGTACAGAATGAGGGTTTGCAGTGTGAGGTTAGCTCACTGGGGCTGTGGGCAGGGGGAATCACTGTCTTGGGACCACAGAATGGGTTTAGCATGTTTCCACTTCCAAACTCAACATCTTTCAAAGGTGGTGTGGCTTGCTGCAGCTGGAATCTTCAGCAACAGCTGCCTCATTTCACATTGCCTAGCCTGAAAGGTGCAGGAGCCTGTAAACCTGGGCAAAGATGCTGTGCCCTGGGGTGAGGCAAACCCTTCCTCGCTGGAGGATCCCACTCCTGGCCCCAGAGCGTCTGTTCTGGGTGCGGTGCTGTAGAAAACCAGAAGGTCTTCCAAGCACAACCCCCACTGGGTCAGTTTGTGCCTTACCATAGACTATTCTGTGGCAAACAGAAGGACCAGAGGTGGCTGGTAAGTGGACCAGAGATGGCTGTAAGTGCACCTGGCCCCCCTGGCCTCCCTTCCCCACTCAGCAGGGAGGAGGCTCAGGCGGGCGTTACGTGCACAGAGCGGCTAAGCTGCTCCCGCCAGCTGAGGATGGATGGGAGCTTTGCCTGGAAAGACACCCCTGTCCCTCTTGATTAGGATGCGGTGCCTGATGTAAATCACGTGACAAGTACAAACAAAATACTTTGGCAAAAGCTTGAGGAACCAGGACAGGCTGAGCTGCTTAAGGAGATTTACAGTGTGTATTTCTGTCCTGTACACTTGCCTTGCTCTGAACCTTTCCTGTCTCAGGATGTCCAGCATACACCCTGGGTTTTAAAGATGCTCTTTTCTGTTCATTCCTCCAAATGTTCTTGTAAACCTGCTCAGTTTCGTGCTGTAAGTTTAACAGTGTAGTCCTGGTTACTTTACACCCCATAGTACCTGAATGCTATAAAGTTGTCCTTTGAGAAGTGCTGGTGGGATTTGTAGAGCAAAGGTCTTGTCATCTTAGATTAGAAAATAAGCCTTGAAGACATAGGAGAGTTAAAAGCCAATGTTGAGTGTTATAGCAGAGGTAGGAAATCGATTATGTCCTGAAAGAGAGGGGATGAAGAAATGGCTTCTGCTTGCTCAGCTCCTGTGCATGCATTGAGTCAAAAGTTCTGTTTGCTCCTCTAAGTGCCTCTTCCTCCTGCTGCTGCTGGGACAGTGCCAGCACCCAGATTTTCTGCCTCCTGCAAGCATCTCTGCAGAGGATCCAGTTCTCCTTCCCCTGAGCCCTGTTCTCCCCGTGCTCCCCTGCTCCCTTGGACTCTCAGTAAAGCGGATTTGAGAGGTCCTTGGCACGGTGCTGACTTCAGCCTTGGATGAATAATTCACACGTGCGTCAGAGCTGCAGAGGATGTGCAGATCACTGGTGGGGCAGCCTCACTGGTCCCTGGGAAACTGGTTACTGGAGGCCCAGCAGGCTGGGCTTGCAGGACACCCAGCAGTGTCATTGCAGGGAGACACTGGAAAAGCTGGGTCTGGTCTGGTGGTGTGGTGTGGGGTTTTTCTTGCCTTCTTTCCCAGCCTCTCCCTGCCCCCCTGGACACAGGATTTTATTTTTCATATAAAATAATATATATTTTTGTAAAAATCTTATCATAGAAACCCATCTGTCTAAGAGATCTGGCAGCCATTGCACTGACTGATGCTCTCATACCTGACCCAGACCTTCTGCTGTTACCCCCACTTACCTGACTCAGCCCGTGGACCAGAGCCTTTAGATTTCTCTGTGTTGTTCCCCTTCTGCCTCCATCTCTGCATTGGAACACACTCAGAACTCCCCTTTCTGATGGACAAGCCCTCACTTTTGCCTCCTTTAGTCCAAACTCTTCCTGTTCTTTCCCCTTGTGTGGTGAAGAAACTGTGGAGACTGAGATGTAAAGCACTGCCAAGAGGTCACCTCTGCAAGAAGCAAGGACAAAACAGGACCTGACCACCAAGCTGATGTTTACTTAATTTGTTTATTTAAAATCTTCCTCCATGGGAATTCCTTGGCCTTTCTGGCTGACATTTCCCATTTTAGCCATCCTGGTAGTTGCTGAGCGTCTCCTAATGTCTAACCTTTATCTCCTATGCCAACTGAGCCAGTGAGCACAAGGCACAGGTTAATCAGTGTCTTCTTTAACACAGCCTGGCACAGCTGCTGGGTTTCTGCTGCATCCTTCCTGTATCAGAGAGGAACTTGGTCCCTCTTATCACCTTATGGAGCTTCCAGGTGAGGAGAGGAAGAGCAGGAGGCAACACTGCTTCAGGGCTGGGGAAAAGCCTCTGAACAGTGATGCTCTGAGAAAGGTCCCTTCACGTGGGCTGCTGGAGCAAGGACTGGGGCACGGATGGAGCAGAAAGCAGGGACTGTTTGAAGCCTGTGACACATGGCAACTAAGGGGTGAGAGGGAAAGTGGAGGTCAGGGCACCTTCAAGAAGGGAGATCTGATGTTTCAAACCTGCTGCTGCTTTCTGTCACTTCATATGCAATCTTTGGAGAGTTGTGTTCAGAGAGATAAGTCAACAGGCAGTGAAAATGCTCCTCTGCAGGCTGTGGCAGAGGTGGATGTGGTGCAGTGCTGGGTGCTCCTGGTGTGTGGAGCAGCTCTGGTGTCAGAGCTGGGCAGCCAGTGTTTCCTCCCTCGTTTGCTGGACTGGTTTAGATAGGATCATGGAGACTAGACACCACGTAGTAGTTTTTAGAGCTTGTAGAGAGGGAGAATAGCAGGAAGGGCTCTCTAATTTTTCCCTTAGCCATCATTTCCAGGGCAGTGAGTGGAAGCCTGCACTCTCCTACTGTCCTTCAGAGATCTCCTTTTTTGCTGGTTTATGCTGAATCCCTATTCACTATGCTACAAGTTCTTTTGATGTTTTATTTTCCATCCTGTGCAGACCTCTTTCTTTTTTTTTTTTTTTTTCAGTTTTTCCCCAAGGCTCCAATCCCTCTTGCTGTTTTGTGGTAATTGGGGTGTTTCCTCCCTCCCTCCATTCTTCCAGTTATCCCAGTTGTCTTTATTTGCTGTTCATACTCCACTCTCTCCCGTTCCTTATGCACTCACATGTGTTTCTGTTGCTCTCTTACATGCAGTCCTGTTCCTCTCCCACCCTGTTCTCCAACACTGCACCACGTAGCCTATCTTGCCATTGAGAATCTTGCTCCGTGAGGCTTCTTACATGAAGCAAAGAAATCCTTGGCGTGTTTGCAACCATTCCCCTCTTCCTGTCGCTGTCTCTGTCCCTCCCCCCACCTGAGTGGAGCCTAAATAAATAATTAAATTTCTCTAAATAGCTCTTGAGCTCCGTGCTGACTCTTGCCCCAAGCCAGGCAGGAGATGGCTGAGCAGTGGGTTCCCTTCGAGGCAGACCCCCCTGGCTGCCTCCTGCAGGGGCTAGCAGGAAGGTTTTGCCATCAGCATCCCTTCCAGAGAGGCGTGGAAGGGGGGTAGGCGCTGCCAGGGACTGGCATTGCCCGCAGGCTGCCTGTGCTTCCAGAGCTGCACTGAATACCTTTCCAGGTTTGCACGTTCAGCATCGCAACGCAACTACTACAAAAACGATTTGAATTTCAGTTCAGGTTTGTTTATCAACCGGCCAAACTAAGTGAAAAGCGAAACTTCTCCTAGGACTCGGCTGCCAAAACCTCCTGGCTAGAGACAGGTCTCCAGGACGAAACCTCTCCTGAAGTGATGAGGCAGGAAAGCAGGCGGCTGCTGCCCCTCCCCTAACCTCCACTTTTTGGAACCTCCCTCTTGCCATGAATAACTCCAGTGTCTGCCAGTGGCGCTGGGCAGAGCTTTGCCAATCATCCTCCTCTGCAGGAAGTGGACATGATTTTGATAGTGTCACTCTGCCACACACGAGATGCTGAATAGCAGCAAGAAAACTGAGCAGTTTTGTTAATCTCGCTGGCGTTGGCAGCCTCTCAGCAGCAGCCACAGAGGCTCTACAGCTGTCTGTCTGCAGCCCCGGGAATACAATGCTGCATTATTTTATATTCAGCAGATCATCTTTCCAATCATAAGGTCTGGAATGTTTTATATATTTACTCCTCTGTGAGGAAAGCTTCTTGCTGTCACTAATCAACAGATTTTTTTTCAAGACCCAGTGTCTTGTGCGTTAGAGAGAAATGAATTGGTAGCTACAAAGCACTTTGGGGTCCTAAGGTGGAAATGCAAAATATTTGTGTGTATTTTTTGGAACAGATCTCAGAATGACTTACGTGGTAACTGGGTGTCATTCCCAGTGATGCAAGTCCAACCACATCCTCCATCCAAATCCTCCTGAAGCTCACTCTTTTTTTCCTCACAGATGTTAACTTCCACTGATTCTGTTCTCCTTTCTCCAACATTAGGAGGGAGTGAAGAATAATAAGCATAATGTAAAACAAAAAAAGGTAGGAGAAGCATTTTAACACCTTGTCCCTTGGAGTGTCTTTACCTGGCTCCTAAATAACATTTAAAATTTCAGCAAAGCACTGGTAGTAAACCAAGAGATGTTATCCTTTAGCATGTCTAACACTGAGCTTGCTTTCTTTCTTCCTTGTGTTTAATTATAATTATCACTTTGCCTAGGTTGGGCAGTGTTGGAGCATACAACCTGTGCCTGGTGAGTCCCACCTGCCCTTGGAGTGTTTGCCATCCCCATGGGACGCAGCAGGTGCCAGGAGGCAGAGCAGTGAGTGTGGGCAGCGTGGCAGGGGCCAGGGGTGGCTTTCTGAGAGCCCTGCTGTTGTCTGGGTTGCTCAGGATGGACAAGGGGAGATGGGCAGGGTGCTGCCTCAGCATTGCTGCTTCCACTGGCTGTGCAGCCCTCCCTGTCACTGCCAGCTGCAGCACCCCCTCTGTGAGTTATGTTTCCCTTCTGCACCAGCTCTCAGGGCACCTCCACCCAAAGTGGTGACTTCAGCCCTGCAGAATGGGAGGGTTATTTTGGAGAAGCAGCTCAGCCTGGTCTGGGGGCAGTGGCAGCTGGGTGTGTGCCATGGCCACAGCTGGGCTGCTGTTTCCAGTGGTGGCTACCAAGTGTTGCTGTGCCTGTACAGGGGGATAGTGTCACCTGGCTCAGAAGATAAGGGTGGCTGGATGGTTTAGCAGAACTAATGAGCAGAGGGCAAATTTGACTGGGGAGTTGTAGCCTCAGGGTGAGCCCCTGTAATGAAACTACTGCAAAGTATTGTTAAAACAAAGGTGTCTTGGCTCCTCTCCAGGACTGGGGTGTATTGGCACATGGAAGAGCAGTTAAGAGAGAAGGGTCAGCATGGAGGGATGAGGATGGCACTGATCTGAGAGCTGTCAGTATCTCACTAGGCAGTACAAGGGTACAGAGGAGACTTGTGCTGGGGAGGAGTGGAGCTAGATCGTTGTTATGTGGAGTATTTGGTAGCACTGTGGCACAGGGCTGGGACCCTGTCATACTCTCCTGCCAGGAGAAGGGCTCAGTGACTGTCACCAGAGGTTGTGTGTGTTGCTCTCTTCTGATATGCCACAGATGCAAACAAGTGCATTCTCAGACCAATGTATGGTGCAGTCAGGAGAGGCAACAACTCTCATCTGACTCCAGTGTTACAGGTATGTCATTTGTTCCTCGCTGAGCTCCTCTGGCCACCCGGGGCCGGGTTGCAAAAGAGCAGAGGCAGAGAGTGCACAGACCTGCTCCAGAAGTCATTAGTATGTGGGTGAACTTGTGTGGCAGTGGAGAGAGGCTGCAGCTCGGCACGAGTCTGGCAGTCTGAACGAGCAAGAAGCTGCGCGGTGACTCGGAGGCCAAGCTGGTCACCCTCCGCGGCGAGCGGCGGGCAGAGGCGAGCACAGGCTGGGCCGGGGGAGCCGGCGCTGCCAGGGCTCCACCTCCGTGCCCGCAGCAGCTTTCCTCGGGGCCAGCCGGCCGGTTCAGAGCGGGCACCGCCGTGCCGGGCGAGCAGTGGTGAGGCCGGGCAGCCTCTGATCCCCGCAGGGTCTTCGCGGGCTGAGACGGGGGCAACGGAGGTACCGGAGCTCCGGGAAGGCGCCTCAGGTGGAGGCGCCGGGGCTCCACGCTGCCCGGCTGGGCTACCGGGGCCGGGAGGGCAGCCCCTGTCGTGCCCTCGGCAGGGAAGGCGGGTGGCGGGGGCCGGTCCCGGGCCCTCTCCGCTCCGACTTTAACCCGCCCAGTGCCGGCGCCCGCTCGGCGGCGATGAGGCAGCGGGGAGGGGAGACCGTGCCGGAGGTCGCCGGGTTCTCCCGGGGTCCGCCGCGGCCAGCCCGGGCGCACTGCGTCGGGCCTGGCTCGGCCACGGCGGGGCTGAGCCCGCCGCCCTTTGTCCACCGCCCCGGGGCAGGTGCGGGCGGCGCGGCCGGGGACAAAGCGGCCACGGCTTCCCGCGCTGCTCCCGCCGCCGCTGTGCCCGGGGCCGGGCGCGCTCCCCCGGCTCTGTGCGGGCGCGGCTCCCGGCGCTCGGCCCCGGCGCCGCCGGCGGGTTTTATGCGCAGGGCGGCCGGCGGGCCGGCGGGGGTGGGAGGAGCCGGGCAGGTTGTGCCCGCCGGGCCCTCCTCCCTCGCTCCCTCCCCGCCCGGCGGAGAGGGGTCGGGGGAGGGGGCAGCATGGCCTGTCCGTCCGGCCCCTTTTCCAGCGCTCATCTGCCCCGGGAGTGCGGCGCCGCTCCTCGCAGGGAGAAGAGGTCCGAATGGAGACAGACGGCAGCCAGCCCGGCCTCGCCTCCCCGGACTCCCCGCACGATCCCTGGTACCGCCGCGGCGGCCGCTGCCGGCCGCGCCCCCCC
>JAOEGS010014185.1:0-22216 GCA_025447755.1 Corythornis vintsioides
GGTCACACAGCTGGTGAGAATCTTCTCGATCCCACGAGAAGGAAAATTCCAGGCAGTAGTTATTTTAGCATCCACATGATGAGATGAACAGGAAAAATTTCTTGATGGAAGTCCGAGGAGTTAGTTTGACAGCTCAGCACAGAGCTTTATTGGCTTGGAGGAAAAAAGACAACTGCTTGCTAGAGACCTAAGTGCAGAACTTGGCTAAAGCAGAAGTGATGCTGATGAAAGCTCTGAGTCAGCTTTGGTTGATGTTCTGGGAACCAGAAAGCTGCTGAACATCTTTAATGCCAGTGCACCTCTGCAGATTGTTTCATATTCACCTCAGTACAGTTGGTCTCTCATATTTGTGTTCACACAGCTGCCTGGAGAGCTGGGTGGACTCAAAGATCAGCAACTGCTCTGTCTTTTCATGGCTTTAGAGGCAGGTTATGTGTGTGGCAATCCTGTAAATACCAGGGAGCTGCAAGGCTGAGTGTTGTGGGACAGAGCCTGGGCTGGCAGAGGCAGGTTCTCTGGAGCCAATGGATACTTATTATACCAGCTGCACTTGAGTGCAGTAACTCTTTTGTAATGGAATCACAGAATGCTGGTTTCCCATTTCAGTTAATAACTTCTGAAAATAATGTAAGTGCTTTTTGCTGATTAGGCATACCTGACGGCCTGGGAAAAAATGGCTGCACAATACATGGCAAATCAGCTTCCCTTTCTGTGCTGCATATTCAAGAGCACAATAAAATATTAGCAGGTGGAAAACAGATGAGCTAAGGATTGGGGTGTTGCTGACCCATGCTGGAGAAGCCATGGTGTTGAGGTGGCAGAAGCTGCTGTGGCTGTGCTGGTTCTGAGCAGCCAGCCTGGAGCTGCTCTGTGCTGTCCCATCCAAATCTCTTGGCAGCCTTCAGTTTCAGATCTGTTCTTTCCTTCCTCTGCAGGCCTTTTATTTTACATCAAGCAAATCAGTCTTCCCTTTGTGCATTTGTTCCTTGAATGAGGTTGATTATGGAGGGTAGGTGTGTAAGAGGTTGTAAGAGATTCCTGTTGAAATCATCTGATAAAGGATTGTGAGAGAGACCTTGAACAACCTGAACACACTGCACTAAGTGTTCTCTCAGCAGCTGCTCTAATGCACTATTTCTCAAACCCTCTAGGTGAAAAGTGAAGAGCTATTTACTGCATGGATGTGTCATGATATTATTTACTGGGCCTCCCAAAGCCACCCCTTTTGAGATCACAATTTTATGAGGGTTTAATCTCTTCTAGAAGGTAAAGAATGTATATTGTAACTTCTAAAATTTTCTGTACATTGCATTTGTGGAGAACATTAAAAAACCTGGTAGATCCTAGAGGCCTGCAAGTCCAAGGATAAAAAAAAACAACTCAATATTATTATTTTTCTTGATATTTTTAAGACAAAGTGCCAGATAGTAATAGATTAACAAGCCAGTGTGTTAAGCAGTGTCTCTGCTTAAGGGTTTTTTTTTGTCTCTTTCTGAGGGGTAACAGTCCTCTGTCATGTCCACCCACCAGGACAACACTCCACACTTTGTTCCTCATTAATTCATAGGTGAGATTGGACTAGTCATGCTGTCTTTGCTGAGTATTGGACCTTGCTAGTCAATCCTCTCTGGGAAAGCACATTGTGGATAAAAGACTTCCTAGGTGATTCTTACCCATTGCTGAGGGTAAAATGGGTTGTACCCATGACACCCTTAGCATTTTTATCTTTTTAAACCCTAAATATTAACTCGGGTTTGCTTCAAACTAAGCACTGAAAAATCTGTTTCTGATTTTATTTATTTTTCTGTATTAAACATGACTGCTTTAGGAACCAATCTTTACCAGATGTATTTTTCAGTGCTGCCTGAGGTCCTCCTGGGGTCCTTTATGCAGATATGGTGACACCCAGCTCCTCCCAAGCACTGCAGGTCCCATGACTAGTTCCAGCTCACTCCAGTGTTTACAGACACAGACTGAAGTCACTAAAGTTCAGTGTGAACTGCCTAGTAATGTGCAAAGCAGCCCCTGCTACAGCTTCCATGTTCTCCCTGTTTCACTTTTCCACAACTGGAGTGACTGCTGCTTCATCCTGTTTCTTTAGAGCACTTTTTGCTGCTGCCATCACTTTCCCTGAGGAGCTGAGGCACAGAGCTGCAGTGATGTAGGAAAGGTGGTGGCTGTGCTGTGTGTATAAAGTGATTGCCCAGGTTCAACCTTATTGACTGAACTATCAGACTATCCCTTTAATGCACCCACTTCAATACACTCACATTTTTATGGTAGGCTTAACTGTAGAAATCCATCTGTTCTCCTGACAAAATTTTAAGTGGAGCAGCCTATCAACAGGTAAAAATCTGTAGTATATATATTTTTGTGTGTGTGCCTGTGTGCTCACAGCTATTGAGATCCAAGAAGTTCCCTATAAAACAGATGTAGCTGTGGTGAGGTTCCTGCACTGTTCTGGGGATTGCTTCTCTGACTTGTTTTTGTCTTTTTAAGGATTGGAAAGCCCTGCATTTGGTAACAGAGTGATTTTGGAATTCTTTCTGCTGAATGTACTGAGGTACAGAGTCTGTGGGAGTTTGTTGCACACCTGACTGCAGCAGTTCTGCTGCTGGTTCATAAAGGTGCAAGAAAAATGGCACCAATTCAGCCTGAGCTAAGAGTTGAATAGTGACAGCCAAGTAACTTTACCTGAGAGGGAACTGAGAGTAAGTGTGAGGCAGAAGAGATTTTTCTCTTCTTCTCTCCTCTTAGAAAATCTGCATCTGGATTGAGTCCCTCTTTATCCAGCAATGTGTGTGGGTATTTAACTTGCTGTGTTAGACACAGTGGTAACAGTGGTGTGGTTAGAACTGCTGTAGATGGGAAGTCAGTGGCCTTAATCACCTGCTTGCTTGCTCTCCTGCAATGAAAAATTAGTGGTTGTTTTTAACAGCAGTGTCATCATATTTCAGCAGCAACCTGTAGCTGCCTGGATTTAATTTCTAATTTTATTCTGTTTTATGACAGTGGAATGTAAAAAGAGTTTTGATGATTGTAGGGAAGGTTGGTAGGGGTGGGTGGAGAGAGAAAGAAGGAAAAAATGACCAGGGAGACCCCTGTATAGAATTTGTTCCCAAGTGTGGTCATGTAGGCTACAGAAGATGTTTAGGGTTTGTTTTTTTTATGGAGTGATTTTCTGATGGTGTTTTGATGAGAAATCCCAGCACACTGCCATTAAAAGCAGCATGTGCAGTTGGAAGGGTGTAGTCTGTCCCCACACACACACCCAGTGTGGTTGAAAATGCTTATCAGTTCCTCTGAAACATCCTATTCACACCGCTGTGATGGAGCTGCAGGTTTCTTCCCAGCAGGTTGATTCTAGCAGCCTGGCTGTCTCAGTTCCTCAGGAGCAGCATCTGCTGGCTTTGAAGAGAGCTCTGCACGCTGTGAGGTGAGGCTACACCTTTCTCGAGGCAAAAACAGCCCCTTGAATTGTCTGAGAGGCTGTGAGCTGTGCGAAAGGACAGTGAACTCCGAGCATCCTGCGGTCCCGGGTGATGACACCGCTGCTGGTCGGTACTTTGCAGAGGGAACTGAAGGCAGGCCGGTGAACTCTTTGCTCCCTCGTGTGGTAGATGCAAAAAAATGTCCAAAATGTGTTGGGAAAACCTGCCCGTGACACCGAGTTTCTTTTTCTTAGCATCTTGTGACAGAACTAAATGAGAGTTTTGACATTGCCTCAAGTGGCGTGGAAGTAAAATGGGTTTTTTTTGGAGATCAGAACACGGCCCTGAAGCAAAAATCTTAAAGCAAAGCTGAATGCTGTCCTGTATTGTAGCTTTCAAACACCAGACTGCAGAGTGGGGAGATACAGGTAGTTACACATGTGCTGCATTGGTCAGTGTTTGCATATGCACATGAAAGAACAGCTTGGGGCTGTTTGTCTAACACCACTTCAAGTTTTTATGCCACCTTCTGCAGACCTTTGTGCCACTTGGTGTGATTTTTTTCCTTTACATGTTCTTGAATCTTCTGCAGGTTTGTAATCAGTGGTAGAAAATGAACTCACTTTGTGCCCTGTCAGCTTTCTTGGCCTCAGAGTGTGCAAAACAGTTAGATGGAAGTTTGAAGATCCTTATCCCATAGGTGGAAATGATGTGCATTATTACTCTAGGAATGAGATAAGGAATAACAATAGAGAACCAGACCCCAGATTGCTGCAGGTCACTATGTGCTGTGTAAAGATGCTGTGTTTTCTTGGATTTCATAATCTCATTTTTGATAAGGGTTTTTTTTTTTTTTCTGGAAATGTTTATGCACTTATGGAAGACTTAATTTTTATTTTTCTTTTTTTGTCTTTCTAGTGGAGCAGTGTGCAATGTCATCCATGGGGCCCAGAGCTTGCTTTGAAGAGGACTCCCCTGGCAGTGCCTAGTAAGCTTCATGTCTCTGCAATAGCTGCAGTGTCATTTGATGCACACACATGAGAGGGAGTGTTGAGAGCCTCCAGGACCCCCAGATTCTCTGCAGTCAGGAACTGGCACAAAGAAGACACTGGGAGGTAAGTGAAGAAAGCCAGACAGCCAATAGTAACACAAGAGAGACATACTAGCTCATACAGAACCTAACAGAATTGCTGCCTTTTTGGCCCAATGCTAGTTTAAGTGTTAAGCAATGATTGTATCACTGCCTGTTTTTTTCACCTAATTAAAAGAAAAAGTGCAGCCCTGTTTGGTAGGGGAAGACCCTCTTTGAACTACCTTGATGTCAGCTGTGTAGTGTTCAGATGTGTGGTCCAGGGTGTGAAAATGTGTTTGGAGCAGAAGAGCTGCCTGTTGGAGGAGTGTTTTGGCCAGATGGACCTGTTTGGCAGCAGGGCACTGTTTTCCTTCTGCCTTCTCAGTTCCCAGCTTCCCATGGAGTGTTTTGAGGGGGGTATCTTGATTTGCCTGATGCTAGAACAGGGGAGCCACTTTTTTGCCACAGCAGTATCCCTGGCTAATGACACCCTGAGAGTTATGCCATGACTTGCTCTCTGTTGGCCATAATTATATACAGATTTGATGTGGTTCTCTTGGCAATTCCAGTCAAAATTGCTTTGCTTTTCACTTTGCTGTGGTTTAAGGACTCTGAGTGTGCTGCAGAATGGGTATGTAGATATCTGTAGTTTTACTGCTGGCAGAGGAAAAAAAATCCAAGGCAATCAATAGTTGCCTCATTTGGATTAGAAGCTGAGCTTTAGGCCTGAAGTGCTCTAAGCAATGTGAGCACAGAGTGAGCCACCAGGACTTTTATTTTCAGGGAGTACAAGCTGCTTTAAATGTAGAACACCCTGAACTGAAATATCTTCATGTTACCTGTCAGTCAAACATGTTATCCAGGGTGCACTTAGCAGGCAGATATCTCCTCTCATATCATTCTAAGGTGTTGCTGTCATGTTACTGGGGATCTGCAGAGATACAGAGATAAGTATTTCAGTGGTGTAAAATTTTGCTTAATGATGGGACATGTCTGGAAACATACAGAAGATCTGCTGGAGTATTGATTGCTCCCTTTCATTGCATGAGCAATATGGGATGGATCTTACATTGAAAAGTCAACTATGTGCAGAAGTGGTTGATGAAAAAGCTCACAGGGAATTGGAGCCACAAAACACAATGAAAAGTGTTCTCCTTAATAAAAATAATTAAAAAAAAAAAAAATTAAAACCAAAAAAAACCCCAACAAAACAAAAAGAGAATTCCATGAGCCAGCTTCAAGTTAAGTAGTTTTCTGTGGAAAAATTGTCTCATGAGTGCCAGAGATGTGAGCTGCTGTTTGCCATCATGCTGCAGCTTTTCCAAGGACAGTCAGTGTTGGACTGTGCTAACTGAAAGTTGAAGCCTGTGGGACAAAGCTGTTTCTTTGTCCTTAACTGGCCTCAGCACTGCTAGTTCCAGGCATTTATACCTCAGGAGTGCCAAATGGTTGGTTGCAAGAGTTGCCCAGAAAACCCTGAGCTGACAGTAAATAACTGATAGCATGAGTTCCTTCTTGTGTGCTTTGTCTTGGAGCTGCTCTTGATGCATACACATGCACTGCTCTCAGCAACTGCAAGGGATATGTCTCTTTTTTTCCCTCTTGGAAATGAAAACCTGAAATTCTGATGGGAATGTGTGAGTTTAGTAACTGGGTCTTTAAAACAGCCCCTTGAAATGGTGCATTTTGGGAGGCCTTAGGAAATGTCTGTGTTGGCTTCTGCTGCCCTTTTCCTCCTGAAGCCTTTCAGGTGCTCCTCTCCTTCCTACTATGGACAGTTACAAGGGGTTTGTCCCCAGTGTAGCACTGTAAAAAGGGAGGGTATTGTAATTATGGAGAAAGGAAGCAGAGATTTATTTTTACATTAGCCAGCAATATAAATGTATTTTATCCTGGTGGGCTGTTCACAGCCCTCATTAATGGACTAAACTTGCTAGTTTGTCTCTTTATCACGTTGATAGACTTGTTAAATGAAACCCTGAGAGATCAGACAATTTAGTCCTGTGGCCAGTGGCAGCTTTTCACAGCAGTGATTTCTAGCTGGGTTGTATGTGCCAAATGTCCAGGCAGCTTGTGCTTATCAGCATCCATTATACTTTTTGTTGACTCGAACCATTAATAACCTGTCAGATTAGGTAATTAGGCTGTCTCTAGTAGCCAGGGGAAATTGTTTTTCCCTAACTGATGGTATGGGTTGTGCAGTTGTGCAGATAAGCACTTGGTCAAATGGCAGTTCAGGCGATTTTCAGCTGGCCTTGCTGATGAATGCAGAAGTAGTGCTGAGGCACGAGGGGCAGATAACAAGAGACAGGCACCAAGAAAAATTAACCTGCCCCTTTCAGAACTCTCTCCAAATAAGACACGAATTATGGTTCTGATTCTGCAAATCTGCAGCATGGAGGAGCAGCCCTGTTAATTTCAGTGTTGTTATGGTTTATTTTAAAACATTGCTGTGTTTTGGTTTTTTTTTTCTGAATTAAAAATCCTGAATCTGGGAGAAATAAAGGAATTCTCTCTAGGAGGTGTCATTTTACCTCCACGAGCAAAGCTGGCCACTGCTAGTACCCACTGCTGCTCTGAGATTCACATTGTGCAGTGACCTTCTGTCTTTGGCACTGATGGAGCCTGTTGTGCCCAGGAAATGCTTCAGCAGTTAGTAGATGCAGGAAAGGTCTGTTTATTCTGTTGAAGCTGGGATCCCAGTTCTTAGGTGAATTTCATTTACCTATTTCTAGGAGCCATCAGTCTTCAGTGTGAAAAGGCTGAGTGAAATGTGTGTCACCAGTAAGGTTTCTTAGTTCCCTGATGCCTCCGTGGGAGATGTACCCAGGGCATCAGCCAGGCCAAGGCTCAGGCTGGTCTTTGCCTTGCAGATGTAGCATATGGACCCTGAGGGGAGCAAGGTGTGTCCTGCTCAGGTGGTGACACATGCCTCTGTGCCCAGGGAATTGCCTGCTTTTGCACTTAGCTGTAGTCCCTGTAGTCTCACTTTTAAATGTCATTGAAGAAATGTACCTCTGGCTGATAAAAACCGAAGATTTATTTAAACTTTCTCCTTTTGATTTACTCTGAAGTTCTTTGGTTGTGGGCTCCAATACAGCTTTAAGCATTTACTGTGGGTGCAAGGCCTGGAGACAAGCCATGAGAAGCCAGCTTGATCCATCTCTGAGCTGGGTTAAGCCACTGCCTGGGTTATGGAAGTGGCTGGATTGACCCTACTGAACTTTTCACTTAAAACAGATGGAACCAGAGTACAGTGGGATACAATCCAGTGCTCCATTGCAATTCACCTTCAGGTGGGAGCTCCATGTGGACTTAGCAGGGCTTCTCCCTTCCCCTGGCATCACAGCCCACACTTGCCTGAAGCCCATCATTCCCTGGGGCCCTTGTCATGCTCTGCCCAGTCTGGGGCAGGATTTGTGTTTCAGGGAAGCCCTAAGAAATCTGCTAGAGATACAACAGATCTATGATACACTAATAACACTGCCTGTGGCAGTTTGAGGCCAACAGTGTTTCTGAGACAGTGGAAGGGCATAGAAAGGGGAGCTGAACTTACAGAATTTTATTGCATTTAATGAAAATGTTGATTATTGCTTTTGTTCCTCAGTAAAGGGAGAGAGAAGCTGAATTTAGCCAACTGAATTCAACAGACTGAATAAAACTGATTTTTTTGCAGGGTAACCTTAAGGTTCACAAAGTCAGGGACTGGTTTAGAAAGTCTTCCAAGGTAATGGCCACAGATCAGGTGCCTGTAGTTGTCAGCCATAAAGTGCAGAGCCCTCTCCAAGTCTCCTGTGATGGGAGAAGGGGAAGGAAAGCAAAAAATACTGTTAAATATTGTTGGCCTGAGTGGGTGCTTGTTGAGTCGTGTAATTTGTTGACTTGGCAGAGAATGTGTTGCAATAAATCAGAGTCCACTTCTTAAGCATCACTGGGCAACCAAAGTTCCTAATTGTTTTAACTTCCAGGCTGGGCAACTTTTCTTCCCATGAGATAAGTAGGGCTCAGAGAAATTGTGAGCGAAAAGGAGATAAGGAGGCACTGTGGACCGAGAGGGCAGGAGTCATGCTGGCTGGAGGGATGGAATAGGCTTCTGTGTGAAACACGCTGTGTGCTCCTGGGGGATCGCTTCCCAGCTCACCAACCCCACCCCAGTGAGCTGCAAATGCCCACAGGAGCTCAGCGGGGCTCTCGGCTCCACGGAGCCCTCAGACCGGCGGTGGACGCCTCAAAAAGCCCGAGCTCCCACCGCAGCTTTTACGAGGCCCGTCGGCAGCTGCGGGAAGCGCATCCTCGGCGACGCCCGGCTCCGTGCCAAGACCCCGGGGCCGCCGGTCCCGCCACTGCCGCCGGTCCCGCCACTGCCGCCGATCCTGCCGCGGGGTGTCGCCCGCCTCCGCCGCCACTGCCTCCCTGTGCCAACCAGCCCGCTTGCGACCCGGAGGAGTTCAGTCGTCTCCAGAATCCTTGGTTAGTTTGGTGCAGCATCTTGGGAAAGCAGCTGAAATTACCTTGTTTCTGACATCACCTATGCTCCACTGAGCAACTGCTCCTGTCCCGTGGAGACCAACTTCTCTGAAAGATTTCTGTGGCTGAACTTCCCAGTAGAAGGTATTTCTCCCTTTATGTAATCAGAACAACAAGGTATTCACTGGAGAACAAGATTAGCAAAAGACTTGCTGTCCCCTGACAGTGTGAAATTAACAAAGACTAGTGAATAATGTCCTTCCTTTTGAACACTTGGGATAGATTTGGGGACCCCAGCAAAAGTTGGTTGCCCTCAGTTCTAGTTAGCAGGCTTGTTTTCTGTCTGTCATCAGAAACACGGGCCCTTTAGCCTAAGGAACTCGACTAATAAAGTCCTTGGCTGTGACCAAAGCACAGTAGGATAAATCCAAAGCTCTATTGCAGTGCTGTCCACTCGCAGCTTGCTGCTGTTGGCACTGAGCTGGCTGCCAGCAGGGTCATCTGGTGGCACGTGTGCTGCACACTCGTGAAACAGCACTTCCCTCTGAGATCTGCCCTTTGTCTTGTCAGACATCCAGTCTTGCAGTCTCCTGAGGTGTATGGCAGATGCCTTTCCTTTCAGGTGGCAATTGTAGGCAGGGAGCTGGGCTGGTGCAGAGCCCTGAGTTAGGAACTGTACCTTCCTTCTGCACACCCCTTGCCACTGCAGGCCTTGGGTTATGTTTACAGTGAGACTTTAGGTGGTGCCAACGTTTCTGTTTACTGAAAGTGAAGTAGATCTGACAAGCAAGATGAAATGGAAAGGACAAGGCAGTTTGGCACTCCAGTCGTGTTTGCATGTATGGCTCAGGGAAACTGACCTTGTTCTAGGTGGGCAGCAGCTCTGTGGAGCAGGATGCTGAGCAGTGTGGTTTTGCTCTGTGCAAGGCCTCACTTTGCCCATTTCAATGCCCTCCAGAGGAGAGCCACAAAAATGTTCAGAGGGCTGGAACCCCACTGCTGTGAGGACAGGCTGAGAGTGTTGTGGTTGTTCAGCCTGGAGAAGAGAAGGCTCTGGAGAGCCCTTCTTGTGGCCTTTCAATACTTACAGGGGGCTTATAAAAAAGATTGGTACAATCTTTTTAGCAGAGTCTGTTGGGACAGAGCAAGGGGTGATGGTTTTAAACTAAAAGGGGAAATTTAGGCTAGACAGAAGAGTGAAATTTTTTACACTGAAGGTGGTAAGACACTGGCACAGGTTGCCCAGAGATGTGGCTACATTCCAGGTGGGGTTGAACAGGACTCTGAAAAACCTGAATTGGATGAAGATATCTCTGCTCACTGCTGGGACATTGAACTAGATGACCTTTAAAGATCCCTTCCAACCTAAAGCATTCTATAATTACTCCCATTGCCTTGTCCCCAGGATGGAGCTGGAGAGGAATGCTAGGGCCAGAATGTGTCACTGTGTGTTTCTAGGGAGTTGATTTGCCACAAAGCAACTGTTGGTGTAGCTGAAACAGCAACAGAGCTTGGAGGAGCTGTCAGAGACAAGAACTGGTGACATACCAGCAGGTTAGCCATGCACTCTGTTTTCTCTTGGATTTTTTCCTGAGACTTTTGTTCCTGGGCAAAACCTGCCTCCCTGCGCTGCGTGCGGCAGCAGCCTCCTGCAGCGCCTGCTGCTGAGCGCCAGGGGACAGCATCGCCCAGCTCCCTGCTCCAGCACAACCTGCCCCTGCACACTGCCATCCTGAGACCACTCATTAGCCTGGGGTCGGGATCATCTCGAGCTGAGAGCTATTTTTGTGCACAGACATCAGGTAATTTTCTTTCTCTTTGGAGCAAGAGCCACCTCGCTTCCCTGGACACTGATTTTTTGGTACCATCTGCAGGAGCCAGGAGCTTTGCTGGTCTTTTAGGGTACCTGGATGTGTTGGACCCCAGCATCTATTTAGAGTAGGATTTTAATTTCTGATTTCCTAAAACCTTCTAAAACAACAATAGCTTCAGTGTTCCTGCATTATACCCCAGTTGTCTCTTGTACTTTCCTCCTCCCTGAATGGACTTTTGTACTAGGCTGTCATAATGCAGTTGAAGTGAGGCTTCTTTGCTTCTTTAGTCTGCCCTAGAGTAATCTCTTTTTAGAGATTGCTATACCTTTCTATACATGCAAATTTCTGATCTGTATTGGGACAGCTTCACCTGCCTCTGATGAAATCACACATTGGAAATGTACTATGTATATAATAAAACAAAATATTAATTTACAGGTTAGAATGTTGGGACATGTGGCTACTGAAGATCTGCTTTGTTTCCTTTTTCCTGTCCCCAAGTGATAGGTGCACATTTTTCTGCATTGCACTAAAATGATTCTTCCTTTGTTTATTCCTGACCAGAACTACATTATAGTTGAGACCACACCCAGAAAATGTTAATTGTGTTTGATGTGTTGGGACAGGAATTGAGAAATGGTGTCAATGCTCACAGAACATGGGATTCAACAGAAGTCCTCCAGGGAAGCCAACAGGTTTTGGATTAAGCCAGAGTATTTGATTAGCTACATGCTGACATGGCTGCTTTGATCTAGGTTGTTTCCAGTCACAACTAGAATTGAATCACAAACTGAATCCAGTCAAGCTGAGTTACAACATCCCCATCTCTAACCAGCTTGCTACAGATGCCCCAAAATGCATCATTTGAAGATAGCAGAGATCCAGGTAAGTTGGTTGCTGTGTGAAGCTTTTAGTGCAGTTCAGTTTCTGCAAAGCTAAAAGGACATCTGTAAAATGTCAGCAGGAAAAAACGTATCCTTGTCTTGCATGATGTCTTGTTTACATGCATTACACGTGGTTCTGTAGCTTAGTTTTGTGCTTCTACTATCTCACCAGAGCCTCTCACGTGCTGTTTTAGAAGCATGGAACAAAACTTAATAGGAAAGGACTTATCTCTTAGTTTAGAGAGAGATTTATTATCCTAGCCTATTTATATGAAATTAAATTGCATTATTACTCTCTCTACTCTATTGATTACCTTCTCAAGTGTGTCTAAAGTGAGCAATTGCCATGATCTTCCAACTCACTGACATCTGAAAAGAGGGAATTCAAAGGGCCTCATTTCAGGCTTTCTTGCTTCAATATATTTACAGAATTTTGTAGCTTATCTGTTATTCCCCCCCACGGCCTTTAAGTTCATCTGTCTCTGTATGACTATGCCTGCTTGCATTGTCTGTGATGATAATACTGTGCAATGAGGTTTTCTTCACTGTAGGCAGAAAATGTGCAGCTGACAAATGAATTGGTCAGACTTGTGCAAGAAGAACAGACAATATCTGGATTATTACAGCTTCCAAGAGCTTCATTCCAAGTGTGTTCTCTCTGCTTCAAGATTTCTCTACCTATGTGGTTAAACAGATCTTGTCTGTAATTCCACTTCTTTAATGACTCTAAATAACATCACACTTTGCAATCTTGTTCTCTATTTAGCACGGTATCCAAAAGTCTTTCTGTGCTTATGGGAAGTAAACCAACAGTAATTCCAAGTGTAAATGCAGGTCTTATTTTACTATCTAATGTTCAAACATTACTGTAGTTCTTAAAGTTCTTTTACATTCATCCTTTGGGCGAGTTGGTGTGTCCTCTCTATTAATCAAAATGAGCTTATTTCCACTAGTTTTGCCTCTGGTAAGGTGGTCATACTTAACTAAATCCTCTTATATCTTGTCCTCGCAGGTGCAGTTTCCTGTAGTGGGAGCATTGCAGTTGACTGGTTGGAGGCTGGGGAATGAGTGGGGTCCCTGGAGGGATTATCTCATAACACCTTGCACAGGATAAGTGCATGGGTACCCTCAGTCACTAAGGGGAGCTATTTTCTAATGGAAGTGAGCTATGAAAAGCAAAAACTAGAGCTAACATTGATGTGAGAAAAAAACTGAGTATGATCTGGGTTTTTTTTCTTTTTTTTTTCTGGAAATCTGTCTTACATTGAGGTCCCTTCAGTATCAGGAAGCCAGCAACCCCTTCACCCTGCAGCAAGGCAACAAGAGCTCACAGGGGCTGCACTTAGCTTGATGAAGGCTGCATCTCCTCACTGCTAATTTCACATGACTTTGGAAAAGGCTTCTGACCCATTTCCCTTGTGAATAGTGACATGAGTTCATGCCTGAGTTTTTTCTTTGCACCTTGTCTAGACATTTATACCTGTGAACAGGGAGTGTTGAGATGCCACCAAGAAAAAAGAAGGACTCTTATTTGGAAGAATTTCATAGTCACTCTGTGCAGGCAGAAATGAAGACACGAAGGCTGTGGTAAAGGGGAGCCAGACCTAGAGACTGTCCTGAGCTTCAAGACAATTATCAGACAGAAGCATTCCTTATCACAGAGCACTGCTGGCATGTCATTGGTAGGTTGTCTGTATTCATCAATGAAAGGCTTTGCCCTAGGCAGCCAAGGAGCACAGGAGGGATATATAGGCCTCAGCACTTGCATCTCTACTAGTTCCCTTCCTTCAGAGTTATAGGACATGTCATTTTCTGTCAGCTTCTTTTCTCCTTTGGGAGCACTGAGGCAAATAATTAATTTAGCTTGTTTTAGAGAATGCCATTTTGCTATCTCAATAAATTAGCCTGGCTGCTGTATCCCTCTGAGCCATTCAGGCTGCTTCACTCATAGCACCCATGCCTTCTGGACTTGAATTTTTTGTTAGTATTAGTCTGAACATCTTGCATAATCTTCTATTTATTTTGTTTTTTTTCTCATTTGTTCACAGTTGATAACTTCACTCTTGCAGGTCATCAGTGCCTGATGTGTTAGTTTCCATATGCTTCTAGAGCTCTTCATAGCTTCCTATCAACCTGTATTGTCCTTTTATGCCCAAGGAAAGCTTACTTAATGAATCATGTCCTTAGTGTTGAGCCCAAAACAGTTCCTGCACATAGTTGCACACCATGGAACCTGCAAGCCACTTGTCTGCCTGCCCTGAGAGACTTGTGCAGTTCTTGTTTCCATCTGATTTGGTTAGTTCTCAATGACTTGGAAAACCATTTTCAGCTCAGCAATGTGAAGAACTTGCATTTCATAAGATCATGATCTCATGTTCAGAATGGCCCACAGACCCCTTTAGCAGTGCAAAAATGCAACGTCCAAGTCTTGACATCACTCAAAAGGGAAAAAAGAGACAAGTCTTCACATGAAGATGTGAAACACTGTACATTTGCTTCTCTCCTCCAGCTTTGGTCAATGCCTTGGAAGGCAGGTTAGCAGGCAGTATGACTAAAACTGTAGCCTCCACTGATGGCAGATGAGACAGAGGAGTTAAGAGAGAGGAGGAGGCTGAAGCAGAGGTAGGTACAAGATACAGAAGCCAGAGGAGAGTTTATCCACAGACAGCTTCTAATATCAGCACCAGCTTTGGTACCACTGAAAGGGCAGCAAGGTGGGTGGGATTAGAAGCTGGTCTGAGGGTGAGAGAATCACTGGGTGAAACAGAAGACTTGTGTCCTGTGAACTGACAGCATGGGGACTTTGCTAAATGTGTGACTGGTATTTGCACTGGATGTTCCCTGTGCCTATGGAATCTGATCCAATGGCTTTACTGATGCACTCAATTTGGATTGGATTTTGGGCCTGCCAGTCCTGAAGACAAGGTTAGAGAGCAGTGGTATTTTTTCTGTATAGGGAGCTGTTCAAAATGTGCATTTCACCCTGCAGAACCTTTGGAGAAGGGCAGGAGAGCAGCTCAACTCTTGAACAGGCAGAAATTTTGCCAACTTTGCTTCTCTTCCCTACACTCCTCTTATGAACTGAACATGTCTGATCTGGAGTCACTCAGAGATAACAAGCATGGAATCTTAGGAAAAATTTCAGGAGCTGCATTTCAAAGTAGATCTGCATCTTACTAAGCCTGTAAAAGACCAAAGTGTGAGTAAAGGATTGAGAAGGCAGAGTGAAGGTAACTATATTCAGGAAGGTGATGGCAGGTGAGGACTATGTGGGAGGAAGAGAATGAATTCACATTGAAGGATCAATCTGACACTTCATGGCCTGATCCGTGGTGGGTGTAAGTTTAGAGGATAAAGTGAAGATCTGAGGAGAGGGGAAGCAGACACAGGAAGCTTGGTGCATAGAGAATGTACTGCCCTGGAGGACTGAAGTGGGTAGCAGGAGTTGTGCAGCTCAAAACAAGCCATCTAGAGGGATCAGAGTGTATCACCCCCAGAGCAGCAACTCATTGGTGTCACCAGAAAGATGGAACTGTGCAAGTTCTCTTCCAGCAGTGAAGGGTTATGCTGATGAAGAATTGCTGTTTTAAAAGCTCTGCTACTGGCTAAGCTGAGCTGCTCTCCAGACTCAGCAATAATGGCCATCTTCTGAGGGCTTCATAGGTGCAAGGCAGTCTGTGAGAGCAGGGCCAGCATCAGCCTGATTCTCCACTGAAGCTCACAGTGAACAAGTGAGCTCTCCCTTGTCCCATTTGTGTGCAGAGAACTGTAGACTGTTCTCTGGGGGAGCAAAGGCTGTTCTGTCCCTGGGCAGCAGAGATGCAGGGAGCTGGATCTGTGGCCAACCATCCTGGCATGCTGATCAAGTGCTTGGCTGGGAGGTACACATGAAAGAAGGTAGGATCTCTCCCCTCTGCTGTTGCTTTCTCAGCCATGGCTGCAGTAGTTTTGATTCCATATCTTAAAGTAAAAGGACCAGCTGTTTTCTAGTTCTCTTTTTCTAAGTATTTATCTCCCTGAAGAATCTCCATCAACAGCCTTACTGTTTTTGAAGAGAACTGGTATGTTTTATACTTGTTAACCCAAGGTAAAATTCTAGCAGAATTTAAGGTGTTGCAGTTTTAATGTGAACTAGTGGTCTGGATACATCCTTAGCTCTGCCACTGCCTTTAACCTGACTGCCCTAGCCCATGGATGGCAGCCTGTACAAGCAGTTGTGAACTAACAGCTTCTCTGTGATGTAACACAGTAGTTAAAAGATTTTTGACACAACTTGTGAAGAAGTCAGAGCTTTTGCCTTCCTCTGTTTTCCTGCATTGTCTCCTGAGGCTCTCCAGCTGCTGGGCTGGTAGTAGTTACAGTGCTTGCACACTCAAGGGCAAGGCAAGATCCATCTGTCTGCTACATAAAGATGTGTTCTTGTACAAGTCAATACTGAGCTTCTCCCTGTAGTGAGCAGGTAATATTTTTAAACTATTTTCTGATACTTTGGGTATATTCTGTGGGGGATATACAGTAGGTTGAAAATGAGATACAAAATCTAGTGGAAACTTCATTTCTTGTGTTGTAGCTTTCATTAAAACTTGCAATTTTGAAGGAAAATTATACTGAGACCAGTGAAAATTCTGCCTGGTCCATGTCAGAAATAAAGTACAGACTGGTAAGAAAAAGGTAATGCAGAAGATTCCTGCTTATCTGAAATCTGTGAATCTGCTTTAGTCAAACAGACTGAAATATCCAGCATAGTAAACTTTCCCTTCAAGTTTCTGGGTGAGAAGATAAGGACTTATTTGTGCAGAGTGAAATATGGGGCCTGACTATGAATGTGACCATGCAAAAGACCTAAATTCATGAGCTCATTCCTAAGCTGTTCTTCACTGGCTAAATCTACAGTGTCATATGCTCAGAGTGTACGTGAATATCTCAGCTTTCAGCATGCCAAGAATTAGGCCAATATCTGCTTGTTCTCTGCATAAGCACTTGGCACTGAATACACTGCAGTACTCTGAGCTATCCAATGTAATGGGATTTCCATAAATTTTTTTAATGCAGACTTCAGAAGTACAATATTTAGCTAGTACATCAAATGGATCTGACTGTTTTCCAAAGCTCAGGGCCTGAGGCTGAGGAAAGGGATCATTCTCAGATGCTGTGGCATCACACAGGGACAGGGTAGCTCCAAGAGCAGTAGCAGGAGTACAATGGTGGTGCTGAAAAGAGGTGTGAAGAAACTGGAAAAGAAAATAAAAACCCACTGTGGAAAATCAGACCATTTGCCTCTGATCTTACGTGAGCAATGTTTACACTAGGACTGCGCTCGATGCTTTGTGAGGATGGGGCACAGTGGGACAAAAGAACTGGGAGCTGTGGGAAGACTGGATGCACAGCCACTCGTGCCTCTGTCAAGCTGGCCCCTCTGAATTCCTGCTGGTGCTGTTGCTATTGTCTCCAGCTTGCTTCATTCCACCTCTGGCAGCATCTTTGGCAGGGGGGTTGAACTCTATGATCTCTAGAGGTCCCTCCCAATCCCTAACACTGATGATTCTCTGATTCTCTGCATGGAGATGGGGGTTTTGCCCAGTGCAGGTTGGTAGCATGCACAGGCCAGGTTTGTCAGTAGGGGCAAAGTGATATACTTGCTAATCAAATAAAATTGATTAAAAAGCTACCCAAACTTTCAGAATAGGTTCAGCCATTTGTTGTCTTGGCAGATTACATGGACTGATCCTATTACAATGTCTTACCTAACTGAGTTGTAGATAATATTCCATGGAGGTGGTGAGTTAAGGCTCTTTTTGTCTGAGCTGAGGTTTCAGGGATGATATTCTTTCCATTTGTAAACATTCCAGTGCAAGAAAACACACCCAGAGGTTTCTCTTCTCTCTTCTGCTTGCTCATTTTGGAATTGCATGGCTTGCTTTGCCTTAATGAGGCCTTTCTAATCCCATCTAAACAATCTTATTTATGGACAAGCTGTGCTCCATGGATCTTCATCTTTCCTCAATGAATATAAGCAATGAGTGGAGTTGGGCTAAATGATTTGCTACAGCATCTTTTCCTGCTTGTTAATAATGGTCTATCAGTCATTACTAAACAAAAGCTTATGAGAGAGCTGGCTACCTTAATGTCAGTGTGAGGTTTGCCAGTTCTTTATTACCTGTGTTATGTACATCACAGCAATTTGTTGAGTTACTCAACTGGAGAGAAGAATTTTATGGGAAGCATCAGGATAGAAATATTAAAGCCAAGGTGTGTGTAGGAGCAGGATACAGTTAAGTGTTGTACCATTATGCAAGTCATTAATTTGAGGTTACATAACACAAAACCACTGAAAAGAAACTTTATTGATATGAGGGAGGGTTGGGTTGTTTTTTTTAGGGAGAGTTTTATTGAAAAGTCAGAATTTGTAAAAAAACATTCAAGATGTCTTTGGGAAAGCAAATAAAATCTGTTCTCTGATGAAGCTATAAGCTGGGAGACTTTTTAAATATGGAATTTTAATCATAAAGAACTGCTGAGTGTGACATGAATAATATCTGCTGTGACTTTTCCTGGATCTCCTCACTGACTCCATCATAGAAATCCAACCAGTTGCAGTCAAAACATAGTAAATGAAAAAACCAAAGGCTGGAGATGTCTGGTTTTTGTAGGAGAATATGGCTGATGTTGTCTCAAGTTGAGTGACCTGAAGCTTATAGCAGAAGCAAGGGGACTAGGTGAAGAGTGGAATCATTTCTACTCTGCTGAAATAATGTAGTTCCAGGATTATTCTCAGAGGAACCAAAGGAGGAAACAAAGATATCAGGATGTTATCCCTGGAGCTGGGCACCTGAGAGATGAGAATAGGAGCAGGATTGGCTTTTCTGGAGGCAGCTGCTGAGGCAATGTGTATTCTGTTTTCTTCTTTATTCACTGTTCTTCCCATGGAAAAATGTCTAGGAGGGGTAAGATGCTGCAGGTAGCATCCCTAAAGAAGGCAGCAAAAAGGGAATATAAGCAGGGATTCACTCTCACTGCCATCCTCTGTGCTTCCAGGCCATGTGATGATAGACTCAGGCCTGGAGGGCTGCCTGACACCTGCAGTGCTTCTGCTTGGATCAGAGTGTGGAGTCAGAAGCACTTGTCTCTCATCCCACAGGCTTCCCACTGGCTTGATTAAAGCAGTTCTTGAATAGAGAGCTGAACTACCAAGGAGCTGGAGACAAAGCCCACGGCTCTAGGTCTCACCTGGATTTTCTGGTACTTCTTGCTGCTCAGCATTTGCCTGAGGATGAAAGAATAAGATCTATAGTTGAAATCAAAGAGTGGTGCAAGCCCTGTCCCAGTGATGGAATGTCTGCTTTCTTGTCCATGGCTGTCCTTGCTTGGCTGAGCATTGCACTGCTGTGTCCATCCTGACTGTGGTCTCAATGCTCTGAATGTCAGCCCAAACTTAGCAGTGAAGGATGTCTGAAGCTTTGACTTGATTGAGAACTGGGATCTTTTGTCTTGATTGATCTCTTGTTTTCTGAGTTTTCTTCTTGGGGACCACTTCTAAGAATATTTGGAATTACTTAAATATGGGCAGTCTTGGTATAAAAAGGGCAGAAGTGGAAGCTGTTATCTAGTATCTCATAAACTGGAGACAGTTCAAATTACAGAAGCTCTGGATTTTGAGAGTATTTTTTCTGACCACCTCTGCCACATATGTCTTGGAAGATGAAACCAAATCTAAAGTAAGCATTTATGGTTGGTGGTTTTTTATTTTTTTTGATGCTCAAATTAAACAACTAAAATAATGATCTAAACATTAAATTAGAACCAGGGCATGAATTGAATCCTGTAAGTCTCTGCATGATTACTTTTGTATTAAATGATTTACAGGGATGCTGTTATTTATCTTGAAAGCAGGTTGACATGCATATTAATGAGACCAGGTGTTAACTTCATGCTGTTCATTTCCAACCAAGAAAATCTTTATATTAATGTGATTTTTTTACAAGTGTTTCTTGTAATAACACTTGGTACATCATAATGTTCCAACATAACTCTCTCATTTTATTCTTTCCCTTCTTCTGAGCATCTTTCTTAGTTGCAGATGAATTGAACAGGGAGCTGTAGCAGATACAGTTCAACATAAGTGAAAAAAATGATACTGAAGAACCAAAATATCACTAAAACCAAATAAATCACTGAGAGCTGAATCCCAATTTAGATCAATGCTCTGTAGCCCAAAGGCCAGTCTTGGTGTGTTCCTGGCTCTCATTTGCTCCCCATCTTCATAGCTATTCAGTCACTAACTTGACTTTCCTTATTTTCAGTGGTGCCAGGGTATGGTACCAGCTCATGAGGAGCTGGAAAATGTAGCATTCATGTTTGTGAGCTTGCAGCATGAGAGCTTTCATTTGTTTTAAAGCCAGATGTCACTGTCAGTGATGTAGGTATGTTCTTGGGCTTGTTGGAGCAGCCTAGGTGCTACATGCAGCTAATCCTAGACATGGGAAGACACTGTCAGGTTGCAGAGCTGCAATTCAGCTGTAACTCTTGCAGTGCTGACTTCATCCTTGGCTTGCACATCAGAGGCTTCTAAAGCCTCACCTGCCTCTTTCAGAAAGCAGAGTTCACGTGTGCTGGATGAATTCTGCAGAGTGATGCTCTGTACTCCTCTGGCTTAGCATGCTGAGCTTTTAGCTGGCAGAGGGAACAAGGGCTGAGTATGTCTCACAACACTTGTTTCTTGCCTGAGCAGAGCTACTTGGATATGAGTGAGATAACAAGGAAGGCCTGAATTTCCTAAGTAGATCTAGCCCCTGGAAGAGTTCAATCTCAGCTGCTTTGGATTTTGAGTTTTAGTAGAAGTGGGTGGTGTTATTCTGCTTGTGACACCCAATTATTCACACGCCTCTACTTGCACAAGAACTTTTTTTAATCTGTGAAATTTTGATGGACTTATGCCCCTGATTTGGTCAACAACCAGAAGTTGACCCCTGTTGGTTCTAGTTCTACAGGAAACAGGCACATGCTGATTGTATGATATTAAGTTTAATTTGAGTAAGAGTCAAAATACTCCCTATCTTGCAAGTTTATTCCCATAATAGGCAAAATGCTTTTCATTTTGCAAGTTTTTTTCCTAATGGATCTATTAATTCCTGCTTATGTAAAGTATTAGGATTTCTCCTTTAGAAGAAATATCTTGGTACATTTACATCTAATAGAAGTTTAATTACAGGTTTTAAAATACAAGAAGTACAAAAATATATATTTTAAAAGAATAATTAATGGTATTACATTTGTTCACTTCAATTTATTGCTTATTGCCAAAGGACATTGTATATATAGCAAGTGTATGTACTTAAGTTACAGAAATGAATTTATTTATCAATGTTGCTAAACTGAAACAAATATAAAACCCAGAAGTGTTTTATAGCAAGCCAAGGTCTAAGTAACGAGTTATGAATTATGTTTTTAAAAACATGTCAATTTTTCCTTTTAATTTGAAATTATGAGCTCAAGGAGCTCATTTCCAGTGTTAATTGCAGGTACTAATGGCTTAACTTACATTATGTGAAGCCATTACATTAAACTTTCACTCAAGCAAATCTCTTGATGGGGAATCACAAGTTGGTTTTGTCTAAGGGGACGGGACAGAATTTACAACACGTGGGAGTTGCCATTATTAAAATGTTAATATCTCTTCATACATCAGGGTGTCAGCTGCTCCCTGGGATGGGCTTTTTCACCATGGAGTGGGGTGAGGCTACAGAAATGTTTTGCTAGAGAGGAGCTGGCTGTGAAGGTGGTCAAAAGGAGTGGAGAGCAGAAGGGCTTTGTGGAAATAGTTGATGAGTTTTTTCAATGGCAGGGGGGGAAGTGCTTGTCTATTTTTGTTAATGTTTTGAAAAATGTCATCAGCTCTCAAGGACTGTCAGCAGGTTTGTGAAGCTGGCACATTGGAGAGTGAGAGAAAGGGAGCATTTGGCCTGTTCTTCTCACTAGAAACCCCGCTCCTCTCGCCAAGCCCCCAGCAGCTGAGATTTCACTTCTTCACAAGTCTCTGAGAAGGGAGGAACAGAACCAGACCTCTCAGGGGTCTGCTGAGGCCTGGCCCCAGGCATGGGCACAATGTTCCTCTGCCTTGGGCAGGGTGCAAGCAGAGCAGATGGTGACCACCCTGCACCCTGCCTGCTCTGTTGCACACAGCTCCTGTTCAGCCCCACAGTAGCAAGGGAACCCTGACTCCCCAGAGCCAGTGGTTTGCATTAGACCATGTGGGACATTTTCATGTAGCATCAGGACACAGGCATTTGTCTTGATGGGGGATCCTCTGCAGGCACAGCAAGCAACATTTGAAGCCCCACAGACTTATCATGTGCAAGAGCAAAGCAATTGGGCAACTCATGTACCACAGGCATGGGATGTCTGAGCTGTCAATGTCCAGGTGTGTGGTCACCCTAAAGGGCAAGTTGAGGCTTCCCAGAAGACTGGACAGGGCATTCTGCACAGCTTAGCTCTGGTAGGAATATGTGGGTAAATATATATATATATATATATATATATATATATGGCAGC
>JAOEGS010014185.1:30227-43582 GCA_025447755.1 Corythornis vintsioides
GGGAAGCAGGAGATCTGGGAGCAGCTGCCACGTCTCCCAAAGCCCAATCCAAGCTCCTGTGTTACCAAGACCCCCCTTACTCAGCCCCACGCTGCCAGCACAGCTTCAACTGCTTCCCCCTTCTCACCGTCGAGGGTGTCCTGCAGAGCATCATGAGGCTTCTGAGCACCAGGCAATGCATGGCTCTGCTCTTGCTGCACAGGAATCCTGGGATGAGCTGCAAGATCTGGTCATCCAGCTGCCTCATGTCAGGGCAGGACAGGAGCTGCAGCACACAGAACAGTGTCAGGGTGCCTGGCCAGCAGGGTCCCTGCCCCATGCAACGCTGAGTGCAGCCAGCAGTCCAGGGCACAGGCACCATCCCAGGCAGCTGAGCCCAAAGGCAGCAGTGCAGTGGCTGCAGAGAGCCCCCAGGCTCACTGCTCTGCTCTGCAGGGGACACAGTGCAGGGTGCTTGCCTGCTGCACTATGTCCCCAGCCCTCAGCAGCCTCTGATTCCTCAGCCTTCAAGTGTCACCCCAGCATCACAGGGCAAAGGGCACACAGGAGAGCCCACTCTCTGCCCCATCTCTGGTGACTGGCTCCCTCTGCATCCACAGTTACAAGATGGCAGGGCAATGGGAGGCAGCTCAGCGAGGCAGTGCCTGCCATCAGGCTCTTACCTCGACAAGGAATGCCATGGCCGGGACCTGCCAGTCTGGCTCTCTGCTCAGCAGGTTCAACAGGTAGAGACCCATCCTGTAACACCATCTCGTTGTGGAATGGAGCATCTCTCTGGCAGGGGAAAGATGGCACCATCAGCAGGGCAGGCAAACCTCCTTCAAGACTAACTCACTAAGGCCTGGTGAGTTAGTCTTTCTCACTGAAGAATGGTGGGGGGAGCAGGGAGAAGGGGGATCTCACCTGGCCAGCAGACCCATTGCACTGATGTGAGTCTCAGAGTTAAGGAGTGTGTCCCAGCCACACTCACATTCCACTTGAAGCACCACATCCTCGAATCCCAGATGTTGGAGCAGTTCTTTGACAGTCAGAACTATGAATCTGGGTGCAGAGCAAAAACCAGCTCATTCTGGGTGTTCTGGCTGAAGCCCCAGGGCCATGGGAAGGATGGGAGGGAGTGGATGGAGCACCTGCTGGGGCTGGTGGGAAGGCCGTTTTTCAGCTGGCATTCTGTCCAGAAGGTGTCCACCTCCGATGGCATCTTCTCAATGCTGTTGAATAGTTGGTAGAGCAGAGCCAGGAAGATGCCAGGGAAGTGCAGGTCCATCGTTGGTGAGTGCCTGAGCAGCAGGAGGATCTCATACAGTGCACTGGTTGCCTGCAGAGAGCAAAACACTCAGAGACAGCTCTCGGTGCCAGGATGTCCCCGCGGCAGGGTCCAAGTGTGGGAGGGTCAGGCTCAGGGGCTGCCCTGGCACAAAGGAGATGCAGGGGAACACCTGACCCAGGCTACTCCTCAGCCTGCCCCTAACCCAGGTCTCCAGCTACCTTGAGAGGCAGGGAGATGCAGCAGTGGGTGGAGGATGGAGAGCTGGCTGGAGAGGCAGCCCGGAGGGCAAGTGAAGGCCCTATCCAGAAACTCACGGCCAGGGAGAAGATGTCCGTGTTGTCCCCATCAGAGGTGCACGTCCTGTGCAGTGGCCAGTCCAACAGCACGAAGAGCAGCTCCAGCAGCACCTTCTCTACAGTCCTGCTCGCGGAGGCCATCACCTTCCACATGGCTGCAGCAGCTCTGTAAACCCAGAGCTCCATGTCAGCAGGGTCTGGACCACAGAGCTGTGGCCTGGGCAAGCCCAGAGGCCCAGGCTGGCTGCCAGCCCTGCCTCTGCCCAATGCCTCCCCGGACATCAGGCAGCCAAGTGATGGTGCCTTGAGGGGCAGTGAGGAAGCACAGCAATGGGCACTGGGGCTGATATGTCAGGGGCTTGGAGAGGCCTGGAAGTCTCTGATTCTCTGGCAGCCCACGGGGGCAGGGCTCTGCAGGCTGGCAGGCTCAACAGGCTGGGGAGCCCTGAGCCCTGAAGGCAGATGGGACCTGTACCTGTCACATGATGGGGCACAGCGCAGCAGGGTCACCACCACATCGTGGGTGTCTACGTGGATCAGCTCCAGGAGGCTGCCATCCAACCTGTGCTGAGCAGATGTATCTATGCTGGATGCAACCCACCGGTAGATGCACCTCACGACGTTTGGCACCTGGAGAAGACGTTGCCGAGAGCTGCCCAGAGTGCTGCCAGGGTGAGTCATTTCCCCTGCTGCCCCGAGGGAAGGGCTGTTGGGTGCCCAGCAGACCCAGCTTTGGGGGCACAGGATTCCCAAGGGGCTCAAGCCCCAGCCACAGACTACTTACATGCTCCAGTTTGGAGATGCCACTGTGCACAAGCGTATCCAGCATGGCAGCACAAGCCTCCAGATTTTCAGGGTTAGTGTCTGCCACGAGCTCCATTATGACCTTGATGGTGGTGGGTTCACACTCAGTGGGCTTGAAGGATTCCTGAGATGTCTGCAGAAGAAGGAAGGGCAGGGAAGAATGTCCCACCAAGTGCCTCAGTGATGGTGCTGGGCTGAGCAGTGAGAGCAGGCCCAGCCCAGGTGGGGACGGTTGTGGCTACCTGTGCTTGGCTGGAGAAGAGGCCACAGGCATGTTCCTCATCCTGCTGCTCTTCTGACTGGTCCCCATCTGAATCTGGCAAAGACCGAGCGCAAGCAGAGCTGAGGGGCTGTGTCAGAGGCTGGAGAGCAGACCCCAGCCCTGCACTCCCCAGGCAGGGTCAGCCCAGGGATAGGGGCTGCTGGGGACACTGACCCGCGTCCCTCTGGCCACAGGCTGGGGTTACTCAGTGGGTGGAGCATGGCCCAGTTCAGCCACTAACCCCTCTGTGGAATCTGGACTTCCTCCACCTCATTAGGCTGCTCTGCTGAGGTAGATCCAGAGCCTTCCTCCTTTTTCTCCTCCTCCACCTCCTCAGCCCTGGACAGCCTGTGTGTGCTGGGACTTCTCTCCATGATCCTGCTGATGCCCGGTCTTGAGGGCTGCTGCCACAGAGGTGGAAGATGCCTCAGCAAAGCACAGCAGGCATAGGTCAGAGGGGAACGAGGTGGCTCCTTTCCATCCTGTCCTGAGCTCTGGACACTCTGGGCACCACGGGCTGACACGGTTGTCCCCAGCACCCGTCTAACAGTGTGTCACAAAGGGCCCTGTGACACGCTGCCTTCTTTGGCCCCGCCCGGCAACCTGCACCACAGCGCAACAGCACAGGGGCTGTTCCTGGAGAGGCAGCAGCTGTGAACACCCATTTCTTGATGGAGAGATAACGTTCACACAGCAGACATCTTGAACCCAACAGGGGCACATGTTGCTTTACCATGACTGGACCTCTGTCCTGGTTTGGACAGATATTATCTTAAATTTAGCAATGCGAGAGCAGAAGGCTTATAAGGAGACAAGGATTTTATTAAAGGTTATATAATATATATATATGTGTATATACACTTGCATAGAATGTAAACAGCAGTGTGAAACAGTAAATGTTGAACAGCAGAAAAAAGAAATCCTTTGGGTCAGAGGATCTTTACCCATGTTCATGGAATTTTGAGTGCCTTTGGAATCAGATTGTCACATAAAAAGCTGGAGTAGAGGAAGAGACAACACTTTTTATCCATGTGAACACAGTTTAGCTGCACTTGCTGCTCCCATGCCAGGATTCTCTACTGGCTTGTACTGTGGTCAGAGCTGCTCAGGTTTTGGAGATGGACTGGTGCAGCAGCTGCCCTGGTTGCTGCTTCCTTTCTCAAACTCCACTGGTGCCAGTGAACTCTCCATAGTGTCTCCAGCTGTATGAGTAAATTTAACCCCTGCAAGGGAACGTTCCTGGTACACAGTTATCTGCACTGGTATGGAGCATCACTCTTATCTTCTTCCCAACACTGGTGCAGAATACATGAGGGTGTTGCATGATAGAAGGATTTCCTGAGAGTCCACCCAGGTCCATACTCTATGAATGGCATGGCTCTTCTGAATTCATACAAACAAAATCTTCATGTTGCTACATCATGTGCTTTCTTCTCCCTTCTTTTGTGAGGTGTGTGTAGATGTGGATACCAGTCTGCACTTGTGCCCCAGCATGTGATCAATATGATGTTCAGAGATATGGGGAAATCAGAAGTGATCACCTGTCAAGGTCATTACCTTGAGGTGAATGAAGGACATTGAGAGATCTAGGTTAAAGAACATGTGTTTTTTTGTATGTGTTCAGTGCCTTAAAGAATAAAATAAATATTTATTCACAGAGAGTGTGGGTTTTGTTTACTGAATTTCAACTGAAGAGAATAACAACCAATCTAACCTCCTTTTTGGCAGTGTGCAACAATCATGCTCTAATGACAAGCACATAAGTCCAGATATTTTCTGCTCTGCTCTCTCTTTTCTACGGATCAAAGACCATCTAATGACAGACATAATGAGTCTCCCATAGAGATCAAGCTGCAGGTTTTAGTATTTTGCCAATTGAAAACAGTCAGACTTTTTTTACTGAAGGAGAGAAAGGCATTCTGACAAGAGTCAGCAGTTCTGCAGTGCTCAGATGATCTGCTGGCATACTGGCCTTGTCCTACCTGGATGGGTTGGCCAGAGCTACAGCAAGAGGACCTGTTTTCCCTTTGAAATTTGTTTTTTTTTCTTTGTAAGAAAGCATAATGAGGCAATTGTTAGCACACAGAGCTTTTACACCTGAGTGAGGAAGATAAGGGGGCAAGAGCTTTAAATTACCTGTCGATTACCAGCTGTATTCTGAGAAGTCATTTCTGAGGCTTCATTCTGAGACACACATTCAGTGTGGTCAGAGAAGGTCTCACTGTGCACCTCAATCATCAGCTAGTCTTTTCCAGGACATTGACTTTCTGTTTGGATGATAGATGCTGACAGCCTCCCAGGGCATGAGAGCAGGAGGAGAGGAGGCTGCTGGTGGCACACACTGGTCTTCTTATTTATTTGACACCTCGTGGCTGGACGCCTGACCGATGGGAAGAGTTCCAGCAGGTTTTGCTGCTTGCAAAGTGGTACCTGTGCTGCTCACACCCTGCCTCTAGCTCTTCCTCACTGAATGGTATTTGAGGCTTCAGAGTTGGAGAAGCTGGTCTGAGTAATGAGAGGTTATCACTCTGACAGGGCAGGGTGAGGGATGGAGTCTCAAAGAGGAGAGAGCTCTTCTCTTCGGGGAGAGTGGCAGTTTCTGGTATGAAGAGAGATGTGAGCACTTTCTGGGAAGGGTGGGGGTGTTGAGATTGGTATCTGTCACAAATAACTGGAGGAGTGGGAGTGACCAGTGGTGGTAAAAGATAAAGATAATTGGACTACAAGCAGTGATGGTCTGAAATGCAACCTTAACTAAAAAAGCAGCAGATGTAAAGCAGCATGGAGTCCCCCCATGTATGATGACCAGGGTGTGTGGGAGGGAAGCATGAGCTACATAAGGCTGGGGCAGCCTGAAATCAGTCTGAGCTGTCAGTGTGGCATTTAATTGCAACTGAGGACCCCAAGGTGGTGCCTGGTGTTTTCACTGGTGCTTTGCAATGGACTTCATGCCTACTTTACAGGTAGAAAATGAATATATCAAACAGCAAGGTGCTTTGCCTGGTGGCCAGCATAGCCAAGATGACAGCCTTGACCTCCACAGAGCCAGCTCCGTGCTCTTCCCCAGTGGCAGAACTGCTAATAGGTGGTCATTTCTAAGTGTATGGGATCCTCTTGTGTTACCCAGCCTGCAGACAGCAAATCCCTGTTGTCTGAGCAGATGGAGGGACAGACTAGTCTCCTTGCTGCCACCAGAAAGTCTCCAGAGTTAACTAATGCAGAGAAGGGGATTGCGCTCTCATCACTCCTGAGTTATAACCTGCAAAACAAGCCACTAGAAACTCTCTTCTCATCATTGTCACCTGTGCAACTTCTTAATTAGGCAGAACTCTCACCAAAATCCTTTCTTCCTTCCCTTTCCTAGTGTAGCCTGTCCCACCATCTGCTGGGGAAAGACAGTTTGGTAAGTGATTTACAAAACATGTGAAGAGATCTCTTTCTGCTGTTTATGAATAACTCTCCTCCAGTGCTGTGGTGTCTGAAATCCTCTGCAAAGCTGACTACTAACATCGTCATTAATGTCTCTGGCATGGTAGGGAGGAATGAAGGATGAGCTTTAGCTGAACATTAATCTCAGATTAGTCTGGTTTAGGAAAAAAAAAAAAGGCAATTGCATAATTTCTGAAAACCAAAGGGAGACAGAAACCTATTCATTTAGATGTAAATCGCTTTAAAGTGCTGCTCTGGGTTGGAATTTAGTTGTTGTTAAATTTGTCAGCCTAAAAATGCAGGGGGAGGGGGGAGAGAGGGAGATGGCAAGACTGCTTTCAAAACTCTTTTATAATTCTGTATATTTAGAATGAAGTGAAATCCTACCTTGTGGTAGTACTACAGATCTGTCTGAAGTAAGGGGAGGGAATATTTGCCTTCCAGGGCTTGCTTTGAACTTGTGAGCATTAGAGCCTTGAATCAATATTCAGTGCAATTTCATTACCAGTTGAGTGAATTCAGATTTTTTTTCATTCAAAGTGATTATTTCCCTCCCTTTAGCTGTCAGAGAGATTCTTAAACAACCTTTTGCTCCAGCCCAATCAAAACATTAGCAGAGCTTTGTGAAGTTTGGACCTGCTGCTCGGCACCAGATTAATGAATCTTTTGGGTTTCTGACAGCTGTTAACTAAAAGCAGCTGTACATTAAACTTCCTTTTAGTGATCAATGCCTAAAAGTATTAGGAACTGGGAGGAATAACACAGAATACATTATGTGCTGTGAGTGTGACTGGAACAGAGAAACTAGCTGCAAAATAAAATGTAACACTACAGCTTGACATGATTCATTATAATGTTTGAGGAGTATTTAACAGTTTAATTTTCTTAATGATTGTGTTTGTTGTGAATAATTCTAATAGATATTTACAGACAATATGAAATTTAGCATTTCTGTTCAAGCCTGGATTTAATTTATATAAAATTCCCCCAGTAAAAAATAGATTTCTTTAATACTCCAGGCACAGATGCTGCCAATTCTTTAGAAATTTCCACAGTTACCAAGAAAAAAAAATGTATGTATTATGAGACAAGTCTAATAGATCATAGAGTTAGTCACTTAAACCTGCAGGAAACACATTTATTAGGGTTTAATCTGTATTATTAAGCACTCATGGGAAATTCACTATTAAAGCATAAATCATTGTCAGTGATGATCTCTAAAAAGCAACACAGGCTGTGATTGCTCAGTCTTCACCTCACGGAGAGCTGGTAAAACATAATTGCCTGAGTTGGAAGTGGAGCCTCTTGGGGGTAGGCTGCATGGCCACTGCTTGCCCCAGGCATCAGAAGTGTTCTCTGGGGTGAGCTGCTCAGTTTGCAGAAAGGCTTGGCCATGGGGCAGCACGTGGGGCCTGTTCAGAGGGGAAGATGTGCTGTGGAGCCTGCCTGGTGGCTGCAGCTCATCACTTGGTGGCCAACATATCTCTTCCTAAACACAAGGTGTGATTCCTGGCCACAGAGAACCTCAGAGCCCATCTAGAACACGCCTCCATCAACATCCACATGCTGTTGCTCCACTGTGGCAGGGAACACTGGCAGTTGGATGGGGAAAAGCAGGGTTCTAGTCAGGTGTTCTGGGTTGGGGGAGTGACCCTTACTGCATGCTGGCTGGAACACACCTCCCTGCAGCTGGACACTCAGTCCCCAAAACATGGGTGACACCTCGGGTCTGCTCAGCAGCCCTACAGCTGGGGCACAGCAGAACCTCTCAGGGACTGGAAGTTTTGTGAGTTAGACTCCCATTCTGCATTTTGAAGTCAGCAGTTCACTATTTGGAAGGAAGGCTGGGCTCCTGGAATGCAGGAGCCCCATTGCCATGAGATTTTTGGCTATAGATAACCAGTCATTTTTAACCTAGGTGTTGATGAGGTGATGCATGTCTTTAATATATGTATTTGTTTGGAGGCATTCTGAGCTTTGCTCCCCCTGGACTTCTTTGTGTAAAGGAAGAAGTGATTTAACTTTTGAGCATGAAAAGGGGTTTGCAAGAGCAAGTAACTGGACAGCACTGGGCAGTAAGTGGCAGTGTGAGCTAAGGACAAAACTCTTTGAGTGGTGTGTCCTCTGGAACTGGCAGGAGGTGGCTCCTATGTGACAGCTGTCAAGAACAGCACAGCAGAGAAAAGCCTTAACATTCTGCTTGACAACAAACAGAAATCTTCAAGAGGGGCAACATGGTAAATATTTTGCTGCCTGTCTGTCCTGAAGGATGGAGATTGGCACGTACTTTATGGTGTTCAAACAACACCCTGAGTAATGTTTGAGTTCTGTCCGTTGGGCATTTTATAGAAGTCATTCTTCTGATGGCGGTTTGATTTCGTTCTTGTTTGTTTTAATACACTGTGAATCCAATTCTCAATTGCACTGAAATATTTCCCCCTTCTTGACAGCATGTCAGAGGCTACAAAGTATGTTTGTATTAAGTGCTCTTTGTATTGTCAGAATGACACGAAGTGTCTTGGGTTGAGTGAGGAGAAGGTCTTTTCTTGGGGCAACGTGATGCTCAGAAGTCCCCCAGAAGTAAAGTCTGCTGAAGGAAATGTTTATTTTCAACAGCAAATAAATATCTAGTGTGATCACCAGACTGTGGAGGTAATTCACAGTTAATTCTCCCACAAGATCCGGGGAACTGGAGACAGAGACTGCAAAGACTATTATGTTATCTGCAGTCTTTCATCTAGAATCTTTTCATTGATTAATAGTAAGATTAAAATCCGTCTGTTATTCCTCCTCTGTACACATTTCCTATGGTCTTATTAAATCCTTTAGATGGCTTTGAACAGAAAGATAGAAGTGATTATTTAAAAATAAAAAAGACTGATTCAGAGTTAGGAAAGACAAGGCTATGTAATGTTAAAAATAGATACAGACCCCCATGTCAGTCTCATTTCAGATCCAAAACTGTACTTCTACTCTTGCATCTTTCAGAAGAAACACTTGTTTTAGCCTGCTATGGATGTAATATGTTGACATCAATGACATAACTGAGATGAATTTGATTCCATTCCTCACATCCCTTCTTTCCTTAATCTGTATTTCACTTGAGAAGCCTGATTTGGTGTCAGACAGAGTTGCAGGTGGTAAAGGGTCCTGGCGTTTTATTGCTCCTGCCTAGATGATATTACTAATGTTTCAAGGAGTGCTGTAAAGCATGAAAGCAAGACATAAATCTCTAAAGGTAGCCTAGCTGCTGTAAAACTATAAAATAAATGCAAACCTTCTGCATTTTCTGCAATGATGTTGGAAAAGAACTTGACAGATTGACTGCTAATTCTGCTGATTGAACATGGGAGCTGGACTCCTATTAGCCAGCTGAAATCTCCCTGCTGCCCCTTGCTCTTACAGCTGTGCAGTGTAATAAGGGGAAAATAAAAGGAAGAAACACATGCCAAGGTTTGTTTTGGTTTTTTTTTGAGCTGACACTGGGCTATCAGTTAGAGCTGGCCAAAAGGCAGATTTTCTGTGTTGTAAAACAACTTTTTTTTTTTTTTTCTTAATTATATTTGGTGTCAGTTTGAATCAGACTGCTACCAAATATTTTGACACTTCCTGTGAACTGGATATCCTGGCAAAATGCAATTTTGGAAATGCATGTCATTTACATGTCATGGCAAATTTACTCCCCTTGATCCACACTGCTTTTAGGCAAAATACATTTCTCTTTGTCAGTATCACCACTTCCTACAGAAGCCATGAAACCAGCAGGGGTAGCTGGGGTCTGACCATCTGGGGCTTGTTCTCTGGCATGTGCTGTGAGCTGTGGGCCCTGCAGGCTCCCAAGTTGTCCAAAGTCAGACAGACCTGTTTTGCAAAAAGTATTTTGACTTCATTGACAGAAAATATTCTGGGTGGCATTGGTTGATACAGAAGTTTCTGCCCACCTCACTGTGTGACATTGCTAGGGTTAATATTACTGTGGCTTTCAAACTTACTCCACTTTGGGAAACTTTCTTTCTTATGTTAATAGTTAAATGTTAATAATATTGGCTGGGTGGTTTGGAATCTAAAAATTGTGATCTTCAGTCTTTAATGAGAGACATCCCTGCCAATGACAAAAAGCAGGGACAGTGTTCACAGGTTGGCAGATGATGGCAGCTTGACTTAAATTCTCCTAAGTTACTGAAGGATTTCAGTGCCATCTTCTAATCACACTCCCCATCCCCAATGGCCACCATGCACCATCAGCTGTCTGCCCTGCTGTGCAAGCCAAAGGCACCAGTTCATAAGTAAAAAAAAAAAAAAAAAAAAGAGAGTTAAGTAGTATTTTGTGCATTATTCTGTTTTTCATACTGTTGTTTGTTAGACAATGTTGCCTGACAAATCAGTAATAGTCACTGTTAAATGCTTCACTTATTATGTCACTCTCTTCCCAGGAGGAGACACTGTAATCTTGGTAAGGTGTTTCAAAATTGCTGCTGCTGATTTAAGGCATGAAATAAAAATATTTTATTTACTATAATAAGATGTCTCATATTTTGGATGTCTTTTTGAGTACTGTAAATGATATGACATGGGGAATTAATTTTTCCAGCTACAAAGGTAGCTGGGTTAGTATCTGAACAGGTAGCAGTGCTGCTGGATTGGTGCAACACTAATGGCCCATGAGCTATGTTACTTGTCCAGAGTTCTCTGGGTGGGATTTAACATACTGACCTTGCTCTTGTGGTTTATCTCTGTGAGAATCTCCTCTCCCTGTGCCATGCAGTGTTGAAAGAAGATGACCCACTGGAAGGGTTTTTGATGAATGTCACAATTCTTGGCTCTTCAGCTGGACTGAAAATGGCTCTAGCTTTAAAGAATGTTCAGAGCACGTGTTTTCCATCAGGAATTGCAGTTCCTTTCTGTAAGTACAGTGGGAACATCCCATGGAAATATTTCTCACCTATCTCTGATTTTCTTGGCTTTTTCCACCAGCTTCCCAAGCCTGGCCCAACAGAGACACCATAAAGGGAGACATTTTGTATTCTGCACAGTTAGAGCTACCTGCTATTTCCTCAGCTTTAGCAGTACAGACACACACAGTGCAGACAGAAGCATTTAACAGTGAGCCCAAACAGCAGCCCAGATTAGCAACTGATAAAATCACAAATGAACTTGTTAGAAGGTCCATTATTTTGCTAATCTGTGTGCAGGTATCACAGGAGTCGTGATAAATTTTGGATTAGAAGCACCAGTCTGTGATTGATAAACCACAGACAGTGCATATGTCAGATTTTGCTGTTGAAATTAAGGTATGAAATATGCATCTTTTAAAGCATACACCTGTGTGTGGAAAAAAATCCTTGGGAATCAGAAGGACTCTGATTATAGCAATGTTTTTATAAGGAGTGAACTGCTTCTACGGAATGATGTGTAGAGGACATTGTAATGAAGAAGGTATCCAAAATGGTTGAAGACTTCTCCTCTCATCTTTCTCTCCTACAATATTCAGTTTCTTACATTGTTTGGTAGTAACTATGGGAGGGCTTCTTTCCTAGCTGCTGCAAGAAGTCATTTGCTGAAGGTTAGCTACAAACTCCCTTCTCACCCATATGATGGATATGGAAGGAGGGTGTAAGCTCTGCTTTTTCATGCTACTCTGTTCCCGAGGGCACCATGATGATTTTTAACTTTTTTTTGTTCAGCTTACCTGCTACTGATTGCTGTGGTTCTATCTTTAACCATGTGCTCTCTGACTTTGCCCTGCAGGTTAATTCCCTCAGCAGGTTTGGCTGAAGATATTAAAAAATAATACAAATTGCTGTCATCACAATCTGCTAGGACATGTCTGAATCCTGGCTCAGGTCTGACCTGCAGGTAAGAACAGAAGGCTGCAGAGCTAAGGATGCTTAGGAGCAGATGGATCTAACTTCAGTGCCATTTCCAACCAAGATAAGTACAATTGCTAAGAAAGGAGAACTCTGCTGGACAAGGCTGCCAACAGGTGATAAGATGCAAAGGCCAGTAACAGCAATTGTGCTTGTGCTATCTAATGATCTGTACTCAAAAGTGGCACAGAGAATGGGGAAGCTAAATTTATCCATCCAAGATAAGACAATCCAGCTGATTGACAATGGCCACCAACCACCCTGAGCACTGCACCTTGGATATGGCAGAAAATGAGGTAGGCTGAAGAACTTCAATTACTGTAAAGTGGGAAGGTGTGGGTGGAAAAGGGAGAGAGGACAAGACCTGAGTACAAGGTGTGCCTTTCCAGCTGGAGCAGTCAAGGGAGGAAAAAATTCAGTTGCCATGTGGGAGAGGTATGGGTCAGAGACACAGGAGGCATTGTATATGTGGAGGTGCAATTTCACACCCTTCTGTGCTAGATTTGACCAAAGATTTCCTTCTTCATTCTTAATGCAATATTTTTAACTGCCCTATCTGGCTTTAATTAAACTATAGGAATTTTATGGCCATATACAGAACATTAATGTGGCTAGAAATGTTCCACTGAAACCACTGACTGTGCATGAGGTGGTTTGCTGTGTGTAGGGTTGGTCATGGCCTCAGGGCAGGTTGGGAATCTGGATGTATAGAGACAAATAGAGACAGGTGTTGAGATGTATGAGAAGCAGAGCAGTGATTTGGCCTGGCAGCTGATGCACTGGCCTGGGAGTAGGGAAGCTCCAGTCTGCTTTTCAGCAGTGCTGGGAGTTATGAATTCATTCCTTTTTATATCCTTTTTATATCCTTTTCCCTCTCTCTGTTGGTTTTGTGCATTCACAAGTGAGTATCTGTCCATTGGTGCACAAAAGAGCCTTGACCTTCATTGCTATCACTGTATGATCCCACTGATATAAATAATGCATACAGCATTTAACTGTCCTACCTACAGCAGCCAGCAGAGACAGGCCCTTTTTTAAAGCCCAGAGCATACTGAGATACCTTCCCTTAGATGGGAAGCTTTCCAGAGCAAGAAGTTGATGTGCTACTGGAGTATGCTGCCCTTAAGTACTAACAGTGGGTCCATATGAATAATTTCAGAACCATAATAGAACAGTTTAGCTCTGGATCCGAAGCCAAGGTGCACAGCAGAATGTCAGTGTCCATTTAGTTCTGCTTTGAGCTGGACCCCAAGGTCATTACATGTGGTTCTATTATCAGATTGTTGTAAAAACAGCACATATGGTATTAATTTTAGTGGCAGACCTGTATCATTGTTTAGCCTCACAGACTGTTAGGGGTTGGAAGGGACCTAGAAGATCATCTAGTCCAACCCCCCTGCCTGAGCAGGGGCACCTAGACCAAGTCA
>JAOEGS010014186.1:0-21763 GCA_025447755.1 Corythornis vintsioides
TAATTTAGCTAGATACTAGATATAGTGAAAGCAAAATGTAGTATCCCAGATTGATCCCCATTTCCTGAGCGGGTGGGGTCGCTGAGGGACAGAAGCCGGCGGGCGGACACCCGATGGTGCTGTTTTCCAGACCCTACGGGATCGCTTGGCGCGGGGTGGGTATCGGGGCGCGGCGTGGAATGGTCCGTGGACAAGTCATAGTCTTTTGTGCTGTGGAGGATGACCCCATGGCTCCCGCGGGATGTCTTGGGAGAGCAGGGCAGGGGTCTGTGCCCGGCAGGCCGGTGGTGGGGGCGGCTCTGGGTCCTGAAAGGGGTTCCGGGGTTTGGGCATAGGAGGGGCAGCCCTGTCACAGCCCCTGCCCCCCAGCGAGGGTCTCGGGGCGGGGGGCAGAGAGGCGGCAGACACGCTGCAAGACACGCTGAGGTCTTGCAAACCCCCGTCCTGTGTGAGCGGGGTGGGACAGCGAGGGAAATCCGGCCTGTGGAGGCCGTGCTGGCCACCTCGGCGTGAGCCCAACTGGGCTGGGACGTACTGGGCTGGGCTGGGCCAGACTGGGCTGAGCCAGGCTAAGTTGTGTTGTACTGTTTTGGGTCGTGCCTTAACAAGTCGTGCTGTTCCCAGTCGTGCCGTGCCGTACCAAGCCATGCCATACGAGGCTGTGCCATGCTGTACCAAGCCATGCTGTGCTGTTCCAAACTGTGACATACTAGTGGGAGCTTCCTGGCTTTTCTGGGCAGTGTGAGATGCTTTCTCGGGCAGCCTAACAGTGGAGATTTATGGGGAAAGTGGGAAGCCCTGACCCACATCCCACACCCTTGTCCTCACCCAATATAGCCTGTGACACCCCAAGGTCCCCATGGAGCTGGGGGCAGGGACCTGAGCCTGGCAGAAATACCAGGGCTGTCAGTCAAGACACTTTCCAGTGCTACCAATGGGACTGTGGTGGGGGTGATGCGTGCCTGTGCCCCAGTTCCTCACCATGTGTGCTTTATCTGTGCTGAGTCACGGTGTCAGTAGCACCCTGTCCCTGGGGATGGCACGTCATGCTGGGGCCACTGAGGTGTGGGGTCTAGGGTGCTGCTTGCCTCCTTGGGTGCGGCGGCTGCAGAGACCTGTCAGGCTGGTTCCTTCCTCATTCCCAAGGCCATCCACCTGGGGGGTGGGAGCAGGAGGGGCTGCAGCAGCCAGAGGACCCCTGCTATGGAATGCTGGCAATGGGCAGGGTGTGGGACTCCCCAAGGACCATGATGTGCCAGGCAGATGCACCCCACTTTCCCCAGGCACCTGTGTCCTCTCCTGAGAGCTCCAGTTTCCCCTAACTGAGTTCAGTCACAGGATTTATTCTGGGATCAGTCTCCTGTTGTGGGCCCTTCCCTGGCCCTGCAGGTGGGGCATTGCCAGGGAACACTAGGTGCTTTTTGGGAAACCACAGAGCAGCATAAGGGAAACTTTCTGGTGGGGTGGTCACTGCCAGACTGGTTATTTTTGTCACTGCTGTCATTGCAATGGTGAAGGGTGGAGTGACCATGGCAGCTCTGCCACAGCTAGGATGGATGGACAGAGGAGGGATAGATGCTGGGCTGCTCCCCAAAGCCTGGCATAGCTGGCCCAAGTGTGCTCCCCTGGCAGTGCTGCCTGCCCAGCCTGGCTATGGGAAGCACTGGCGTCACACAGAAGTAAGCGCCTGATCCCCTCCCCACCCAGACCCGACTGGGATCAGATCCTGGTCCCTAACCAGGGTCACGTCACTGCTGTGGGAAGTAAGGACATCGGGGATTCTGTGTGGGGCTCAGGGTGAGTGTCCCCTGGTGCCAGTGCTGGGGGGTTGCCAGGCAGCTCCTGGCACCAGCTCCTGGCAGTGCCATTGTTTTGCTGGCCTTGGAGATCCTGCTTTTCTCCTCCTTCTTCTGGGGCCAAGCCTGGCAGCTGGCCTTGGGCCTGGGCTGGCGGCTTGCAGCTGCTGGGGGTTCTGCAAGGGGGCCTGGTGTGGCTGGGGATGGGAGCTCAGTCCTGGGGGGAGTTCTGGCTCCCCTTCCCAGGCATGTGTCCACCTCCCTTCAAGATGATATGTGTGGCACTTGTCCCTATAACTCCGTGGATAGTTTCAGGAGTTCTGAAGTCCTTGCGTGTTCAATCAAGCCCTGTGTTTTCATCCCAGGTGTCTGGGAAGGCATTGCACTTTGTCCCCAGTGTGGTGCCACCAGGAATTGGATACCAGCCAGAGAGTTGCGGGGTGGTGCTCTCTACCCTCTCCCTGGCAACAGCAGGGTGGGCTCCAGAGGCCAAAGTGGTCATATCCCCAGGAGGGAGGTCACATCCCCTCCGGAGAGGTCATGTCCCCGCGGTGGCTTGAGTCAGCGCGTGGCCGTGCCCTGCCTGTGGCTGATGCAGCCGCTGGGGACTCAGGGCAGAGGAATGTGGGTGGCCCTGGCCAACAGCATTAGGGATGTCCCTCACCTCTCATCGAGCTGCTGGCATTGAGGCCAGCTCCTCTTGATTAATTAGAAGCCGCTGTTGAAGTGGGAGGAGGAGGTTTCGTGGTTCCACTGTCCCCTGCGTCGCTGCACCCGTGGCTCTGCTCACCGCAGACATGTCCTGTCCAGGGAGGGGTACCTGTGCTGACACACCCCATTTTGCCTCCTCTTCAGGTGCCTGCAGGAGACGCAGGGAGCCAGCATGGCACAGCCCAGTGCACCTCCCCCCTACGATGACAAGAACCCCCTCTACCCTCCCCCCCCCGGGGGGTACCCCCAGCCCCCCTACTATGCTGGAGGCTACCCCCAGCCTGGAGGTTACCCCGCAGCAGGGGGGTATGCACAGCCACGGGGGTACCCTGCAGCAGGGGGGTATGCACAGCCGGGAATGGCCATGCCCACCATGCCCATTCGGTTCAGTAAGTAGGGGCACCTTGGGTGGTTTTTGAGGAGGGCGCTAGAAACAGGGTTGCTGTGGGGGGCTGTGCACACCACCCTGGTGCTGAGGGTTGTCCCCCACCACAGATGATACCGGCATTGGGGATGGCTCCCCACTTCAATCGGTCGACTGGGATGACAGGAAAATCCGACACACCTTCATCCGCAAGGTGAGTACTGAGGTGGGGTGGCACCCATCAAGGTGAAGAGGCACCTGCTGGGGCAGGGGGGGCCAGGTGCTGACCCTCTTGTCTCCTGTAGGTCTATGCCATCATCTCCCTGCAGCTGCTGGTGACAGTGGGGATCATCTCCGTGTTCACTTTTGTGTGAGTAGAGGAGCCTTCCGCCTTGCCCCGAAAAAGGAGGGAGCCTGGCACCATGTCCTCTGGAGGGGATTCTGAGGGGACAGTCACTGCTGTCCCCCCTCCCTCATGCTCATCCCTCCTGTTCTGCAGCTCTCCTGTCCGCTCCTTTGTCCAAAAGAATGTTGCCATCTACTACGCCTCATAGTGAGTGGGATCTGCTGGCTTGAGCCCCTCAGCATGCCCTCTGGGGCAGTTGGCACCCCACAACTGCAGCCTCCCTGCCTGGGGGGGGCCTGGAGTGGGGGTTGCAGGGATGACACCCACTGTCTCTCTCTGCAGTGCTGTTTTCCTGGTGACCTACCTGGTGCTGGCCTGCTGCCAAGGTCCCCGGTGAGTCGCTGGTGGCTGGGACCCCTGCAGCAGGGGGGATGTGGATATGGGGAGGGGCGTGTTCTCCAAGGTATCAGGAAGGGGGTCCTTGCTGGGCACTGCCCCTGGGGAATGGGGATCAGCAGGGGCACAACATGGCCTTTGCTACCAGCTCACCTCTCTCCCCCCCTTTTTTTTTTTGTCCCCAGGAGACGTTTCCCTTGGAACATCATCCTGCTGAGCATCTTTGTGAGTGGGCTGGCGTCAGGGGCGGGCCTGATGGTGCCCCCATGGCACTCCTGCTCCCCAGTGGGGGTGGAAGGGATGGGTAAGATGCATGGGCAGGCGAGTGACAGCCAGGAACTGCTGCCCCCCTGCTGAGCCCACTCCTTCTCTCCTGCAGACGCTGGCCATGGGGCTGATGATGGGGACGATTGCCAGGTATGCCCTGGGGACCCTGTGGTGACAGAAGGTGGGAGCTCTCCTGTCCCCTGCCACACACCTGGCTCAAATGAGGGACTGATGGGAGCTGAGTGACACTCCAGTTCCCTGGGCCTGGGGATAGTGTGATCCCTGCCTGGGATTGGGGCCATGGGGATCACCAGCACCTCCCTGGCAGGAGGATGATGGAGTTTGGGGTGACTGGTGTCCCCTCTGTCCACAGCATGTACCGGACCAACGCCGTCCTGATCGCCATGCTCATCACTGCTATCGTGGCCATCATTGTCACCATTTTCTGCTTCCAGACCAAGGCAAGGAGGGGGATGTGCCCTGCCCTGCACTGGCAGGGGTCAGGCGGGGGGCCACCCTGGGGCTCTCCTGTGATGCATGTATATCCCCCCCCATCCCTTCAGGTTGATTTTACATCGTGTCCAGGACTCTTCTGTGTGCTGGGCATCGTGGTCATGGTGACCGGGATCGTCACTGCCATTGTCCTCTCCTTCAAATACGTGAGTGTTGGGGACAGCGGGGCTGGAAGTGCCATAGTTGGGTGACCCCGGGGCTGGCACAGGCAGAGATGTTTGGGTGGTCCCCCTCTGCTGGGGAGCAGAGTGTGTGCAGAGCACAGGCAGCTTGCCCGCGGGGAGAGGGTGTGTCAGCACTGGCGTCAGCATCATCTCCCTAGGAGCTGGGTATGGGCAGGACCTGCCCTGCCTCGCCTGTTGCCAGCACCCAGCTCACCCTGCCCGTGCCCCCTTCTCCTACAGGTCCCCTGGCTCCACATGCTGTACGCGGCCATCGGCGCCATCGCCTTCACCCTGGTGAGTTGACATCTTGGAGGTGGGGGGCGGGGGGGAGTTGGGTAGGGACTGGAGAGGGGGGAACCCACCCTCACTCTCTTGACTGACACCCTCTGGCTTCCTAGTTCCTTGCCTACGACACCCAGCTTGTGCTGGGCAACAGGAAGAACACGCTGAGCCCCGAGGAATACATTTATGGTGCCCTTAACATATACACTGACATCGTCTACATCTTCACCTTCATCCTGCAGATCGTGGGCCGGGATTAGCCCTGGGACCCCTCCCATCTCCCCGCCCCTGCCCCTCCCCTCCTCCTCTGGCCTTTGTACAGGATAGAGCTGCTTATCGTGACTCGTAAAACGCTTTGGCGACCCTGGCCATAAGCTGCTTAACGAAAGGGCTTTCCCTGATCAACCCCCTACCCCCGACAGGCCTCCAAGGGCGGTGGGGGGACACTGGCTACCAGCATTTAGGCTGCACCTGGCCTCAGCACTGCTTGCCGAGGCCGTGCCAGTGGTCCTGGGCTGGCAGCAGAGCAGCACAGTACTGCCTGGGTGTGGGGAGCCAGCAGCAGCTGCTGGGATCGTGTTGCGATTCTTTTGGCAGAGCCCGGTCGGTATCAGTCCCTCATGTTGGGATTTTTTGGGTAGAGCAAAGTCAGTGTCGTTCACTCGGTGCCTTAAACTCGGCTCCAGCCGTGTGCCCCTTCCCTGAGCTGTGGCAGTGCCTGGTGCAGGCAAGGGGCATCTGGGACCTCCCTGGCAGGACTCGTGGCAGAGTTCATGTGGCAGAGTTCATGCCGCAGAGGCCCTGCAGCCACGGATGTGGGCAGTCACACTTGCTGAATAAAACACTTTAATTTTCCAGACAGTTCTATGCTTGTTACTGGTGTGGTGACTCCCCCGAAAAAATCTGTGGGCAAGTGGAGCAAGGGCTGTGGCCTGACACAGCACAACCCCTGCTTGGGGCAGAAAAAACAAGGTCAAGCTGCTCCATGCCTGGTCTCCCTCCCCTACATGCGCTCCTCTGCCCTTGTGGGCAGAATCCTGGCTGCAGAGCAGCTGGGCCCCTCTCAGCTGTGGGGGCAGGGAGAGCGTGGGCTGAGCACTGAGGGAGCAGTCACAGTGGCACTGAGCTCTTCCACTCACCAGGGATGAGGTTTATTTGTCCTTATTCAGCTCCACCACCGCCTCATGGGGTGGACAGAGATGGCAGGTGCCTGTACCATGTGTCCCATGGGGCTGATGTCCCCTGAGCCAGTCCCTTTGAGGTGTCACACCAGGCTGGGGGCAGCCCAACTATGCCCCCCTGGCCACATTCTTGTATCGCTCTGTCTCGTACTCGCCCCGGTTGGCTTCCTTCATCTGTCGGCGGATTTTGAGCTGCTCCTGACGGTTTTTGTCCACCTCCCGCTTGGCCAGAAGGAAGAGGATGATGCCAGAGGGCAATCCGATGGCCCTGTGGGCCAACAGATGAGCTGGAGCTGGAGAGACTCGGCAGGAAAGCATGGGCGATGTGCCACCCTTGGGGAGCACAGACACGCTCCCCCAGCTTGGCACCCCACAGGATGCCCCATCCCACCTCAGACCCCACAGAGCAGTGGGGCTCATGTGGCTGAGCCACCCCAGCCACTCACCAGGCCACCCCCACCGGCTTCATCGGGTTCTTGCCCTTCTTACGCGTGGGGATGTATTCCACCCCCTCGGGGAGTCCCCCGCTGCCAGGCTCCGGCCCGGCCCGTGGTCCCGCCGGGTGGCGGCAGCTCTGCCTGAGGAACCGTGTGCCCGGCTGGGCCGGCCTGGCGGTGCCCACCGCGGGTCCTGCCGCTGCGAACAGCCCTGCGGGGAGAGAGGCGTCAGGGAGCGGCCGCGGGGGAGCGTGCGGAAGTTGCATTCAGGCCTGAAGCCCCTGACCGGGCCCGGACCCTGCTCCGGCGGCAGGGGGAGCTCGAGGGCGTGGCGGGACCGAGACCCTGCGGGCCGGGCCCGGTCGGAGATGGGTGCTGTCCCAGGGATGTTGCGTGTGGCTGCGTGCGGACGTTTCCGGCCCTCCCCCCACAGGGCCTCCCCCTCCGCCCGCCGGCTCTTACTCCGTAGTCCGCCGAGCGCCGTCGCCATAGTGGGAGCCGTGCCGGGGAGGGGTGGGTGGGTGTGTGTTGGGGTGTGTGTGTGTGTGTGTGTGTGTGTGCGCGCGCGGCTGCCCCGCTGCATGCCGGGAGATGCAGTCCGCCGCGCTGAGGCTGCCAGGAGGCACTGCTGCCTCGGTCGCTGGCGACAAACTACAATTCCCAGAGTGTATCGCTGGGGAAGGGGGGATCCACCGCCCTTGCTGGAGGAAGGGACGAAGCCCCGGTGAGGACGCGGATCGGGATTGGCTAAAACTGGAGGGCGGCGGGCGGGGATTGGCCGGGGCGGGACGAGCGGCGGAAATCAGCGGCGGCGGCGGCGGCGCGGGGCGGGGCGCGCGGGCAGGTCGGCATGGAGCCCGCCGAGGGGCCGGGGTCGCTGGGATTCTATGGCGACGAGGAGATCATCGAGGTGGTGGAGCTGGGCCCGCCTGGGCCAGGTGAGACTTGCCGCGCCGCGTACCGGGTAGGGCCTGCGAAGGCTCTGACCTCCTGCCAGGGCACCGGGCCCGCTCCGGCCCCGCCCCGGTGCTGGCCGCTGGTGCTAGCCCGTTCCCCAGCCCAGGCCTGCGACGTCTTCCCGCGTCGCGCCGCGCTCCTTTGGGCTTCCTCTGCTCCGGGCCTCCTGGAGGCGGCGGCATCGATATCGCGCGTGTCCCTCCCTCGCCCCGTGCCCCGGAGGTCCCCGAGGTCCCCGCCGTGCCCGCAAACGCCTGCCCTGGAAGAGCCGAACCGGGCAGGCCGCGAGCCGCGTCCCTGACCGTTGCCCTGTGCAGATGACCTGGCCGACGAGATGGAGGACGTGGACTTTGACGATGAGGGGGCGGAAGAGCCCGATGCCGATGCTTGGGAAACGGAGGATGACGAGGGGGTGGAGGACAGCATGGAAGCGCAGGATGACAGCGAGGTCACGTTCTCCCTCCACTCGGGTGAGTGCTGAGCGTTGATGGTGCGTGCTGCGGTCCCCCTCGGGACCTGATCCCACCCTGGCTTTGCCCAGAGTGAAGGGATGCAACAGGTTCTTGTCAGGCTGCCGTCTGCTGATCGTTTCTGGGATGGGTTACCCTGGGCTGTGCTTGTCTCTACCTTGCACTCCAGCAGAGAAGCTCTTTGAGCCTCTGACGGTGGCAGCTGGCCCAGAGCTCAGCAGACAGCCTGTGCTGCTCTCCCCTCAGGGAAAGAACTGATTCCCACTGGTTTGGGTTGGGAGTTCAGCTCGATGATGTTCAGATACCCCGGGGACATTAGGTGGGGTGTGAACAGCATCTGAGCCATGTGGCCTCTCTTTGCTCTTGTGTGAAGCTTCTGTTTTCTGTGTGAGCCTTGACCCCAAGACCAACACGCTGGCAGTGACGGGTGGGGAGGATGACAAGGCCTTTGTGTGGCGCGTGAGTGACGGGGAGCTCCTGTTCGAGTGCTCGGGTAGGTGCTTGAGGCTGAGTGAGCAGCCATGGCCGCTCCAGCCACATGGCTCTGGACATGCTCTTCCCCAGCTGGTGCTCTTCTGGGGTTGGACTCTGATAATCCTCTGTAGCTTGGCCTGAGCGTTCTCTGTCCCCCGACATCTCCAGGACACAAGGACTCAGTCACCTGTGCTGGCTTCAGTCACGACTCCGTGTTTGTGGCCACAGGTGACATGTCTGGGCTTATCAAAGTGTGGCGTGTGGACATCAAAGAAGAAGTGTGGTCCTTCGAGGTGGGAGACCTGGAGGTGAGTGATGGGACCCCTGCTGCCGTGGGGAGCTTGTGGGCTGGCAGCCGGGACTCAGCTGGGTGGTGGTGGGGATTCCACCTCCATGACACTGCTTGTCCCTCTTTCTGCCCAGTGGATGGAGTGGCATCCTCAGGCCCACGTCCTTCTGGCTGGCACAGCTGATGGTAACACCTGGATGTGGAAGATCCCCAGTGGAGACTGCAAAACCTTCCAGGGCCCTGCGTGCCCAGCCACGTGTGGCAGGATCCTGCCTGACGGTGAGGCATGGGGGTCTTTGGGGTAGGGAGTGTCACTGGCTTTTTGACAGATCCCACTGCCACCAGCTGCCTTCTGTGCCTAGCGGGAGGTGGAGGCACAAGGGGAGCTCTGGATCCATCCACTGGTTCTTTCTCACCCAGGGAAGCGAGCGGTGGTGGGCTATGAGGATGGGACCATGCGTATCTGGGACCTGAAGCAGGGAACCTCACTACATGTCCTGAAAGGTAACGAAGAGGTTAATCACCTGGGGTATTCCCTAATTGGGGAACAGCCCCTTCCAGTGGGTTCTGACCTCTGCCCAGATGGAGAGGCAGCCTCCTCTGAGGCCAGGGGCTGCCTGAGGGAGCCTGGCTCTGGGTTTCCCTGTCCTTGCATGTGGCTGCTTCTTGCCCCTGGGGTGCTGGCAGAGCTGGGCAAGGTGGGGGCTGCTGGAGAATGGGGTTTGAGTCCCACTGGGTCTTCGTGGGGAGGACAGGTGGAGATCATACCTCTCCTGCTTGCCTTACAGGCCAGGACGGCCACCAAGACCCCTTGACATGTGTGGCCAGCAACCAGGATGGCAGTTTGATCTTGACTGGCTCTGTGGACTGTCACGCCAAGCTGGTCAACTCTGCTACGGGCAAGGCGAGTCTGTGCTGGCGGGGGCAGAGCCAGGAGCCCTGAGAGAACCCTTCCCTCAAGGCCTGTCCCGGGTTAGCCCTGTTCCTGGGTGGCTCAGGGCTCTTACCTGTCCCGAGCAGCCTGTGGTGGCCACCGGTGGCCAACAGGAGGCGCGCTTGGACAACAAGCGGCTCCCTCCCGGCTCCTGGGGGGACCTGGGGTCCAGTCATCCCGCCGGGCTCCTAGAAGGCAGTTTCCCCCCTTCCCCTTCTTTGCTCCGAAGAGCTGGGGTTTTGGGGTCGGGCCTTGGGGTTCACGGGGTGTAGACTCTATCCCAGTTAAGGAAGAGGACCTTGGTGTAACTGGGGGGTCCCTCGCCCCTCGGGGACTAGTCAGCTTCCTTCCCCCAGGTGGTGTGTGTGTTCAGGATGGAGAGCATGGGCCCCAAGACCCCTCCCGGCGAGGGTGAGGAGGCCGAGTCCAATTCGGTGGAATCGCTGGGCTTCTGTAATGTGTGAGTATGGAAAAGCCCCTCTCCAGTGCTAGATCTTGCAGGTGATGCTACAAACAGATCTGTTTCTATCCCTCTTATTCTTTTGCATTTTTCTCGCTTCCATCTCACCCAGTTGGCTTTGAAGCTCCCTGGTCACTTGAGTGTGACATGAGGACAAGGGACACCAGCTGCTCAATCGTGCCCATAACCTATTGGGTTTCTGGGCCAGCCTGGTGGCCCACTGTTGGGCCAGGACACCCTCCAGCCACAGCTCATAGGGAACTTTCCAAGCAGGAGAGTCTCTTTCCCTCCTGAACCCAGGGCCACTTGCTGACTGGCTGTCCTGTTCCTGTCCTGATCAGAGTGGTTCATGGCTCCAGCCCTTCAATCAGCCTTCAGCTCAACAAACTGCAGCCCTCAGCATAGGGTGTGTCATCAGATGCTTTCAGGTCCGTGTAATGCTTCTTCCCTTGCTGCAGGATGCCCCTGGCTGCTGTAGGCTATCTGGATGGCACGCTGGCTATCTATGACCTCTCCACACAGAGCCTGAGGCATAAGTGCCAACATGAGGTACTGCCCTTTCCCTCTCCCCAGGGCTGGGGGATGTGTCTCTTTGGTGCTATCTGGGACCTCCGTGGGAGCCCAGGGGCCAGTCCCCAATCTGAGCTTCTCCCTCAGCCCCTTGGGCTACCCCAGAGGCAGCTGTCCCGGCACAGAGGCTGTGCCCTACAGCCCCACCCTCAGGGCTGACAGTCAACACGGGGCGGGGGGAAGCTGAGACTTGCTGGTGGTCCACAGCACTGACCCTGTGGGCTCCCCCTGCCCCAGTCAGGCATTGTGCAGCTGCAGTGGGAGGAGAGCTCGGCTGTGGTGTACACCTGCAGCCTGGACGGGGCTGTGCGGCTCTGGGACGCCCGCTCAGGGAAGATGATCAGCGAGTACCGGGGGCATGCGGCCGAAATCCTCGACTTCGCTGTCAACAAGTGAGCGCTGACACTTGACCCCTTCCCTGCTAGGTGGAGGGACCAAGGGTGGTAGGGACTTCCAGCCTCAGGAACTCTAACCACAAGCTGTCTCTCCTGGGGGTACCCCTGGAGTCTGGTCCCAAGGTGGGGAAAGAAACCCAGGTCCTGGCAGAGACTTGAGGGTCTCAAGGGGGAGGGAGGCAGATCAGAGCTTGGTCAGGGGCATGGGCAAGGGTTGCCCAAAGTCTCCAGTTATCTCTAAGCCCTGTCTTCCCCCCCACCAGGGACGCCTCCATTGTGGTGACGACCTCTGGAGACCACCAAGCCAAAGTGTTCTGCGTCCAGCGCCCTGACCGCTAGGACTGGGGCTGAGGGCTGGTGTCCAGAGAGCTGAGGGAGATGGGTTTGAGCACCCTGCTTTGGGAGCTGGGTTTCACCACCCTGCTCCAGGGCCTACTTCCTAATCTTCCAGCCTGCCTCGCTTTGCCCTCACCCCTTCGGGGCCAAGCCTGGGGTTTTGTATCAAAATGTCTTATAATTATATAAATTATTTCACTTAACTGGATGCCCTCCACTCTGCTTGGGTTGGGGGGAGAGGATGTGGGAGATGTGCCTCCCTCCTCAGGGATATCCCCAGCATCCAACCCTAGCCTAAGGAGCAATGGCAGACAGTTTTGCACTGGTCTTAGAGGCAGAGACCCCCTTCAGACCCTGTCTGAAGGTAGGAGAACCCTGCTCTGTGCAGCCCATGTGTTTCCTAACACAACAGGGTGCTGTGCCCCACTTCAGCCTCTAAGACATAAAGCATAAGAAATAATTTTGCTCTGGGATAATTATACCCTTCCTGCCTGTGAGGGTGATAATTAAGCCTGTGACTTCGAGGGCAAAGTCACGTGCATTGACAAGCCAAAGCCCCACACCCCCTTAAGATAGAAAGATCTTTATTAATGAACCCCAACAGTATTTCTTCAGATACAGGAGTTTTGAACTCAAATACTCAGAAGTAAACAAGTTAATTGCATTATTCTCATAAGAAATACTGCAACTTATTTCTGGTAACATATTGCAAAGCGAAACAGCTTGAAAAGAAAACAAAAAAAACCCAAAAAATTTAAAAAAAAAAAAAGAAAAAAGAAAAGAAATGAAGTCAATCAAACTGAAATTAAGGTTTTGTTTCTTGGAGCGATCGAGTCCTCGCAAGCACAGCTCGTTTCTGCAGATTCCTCCCCCAACTGTTGTACAAACAGACCCCGATTGCTTGAATTCCTTATGAGCCCCCAGAGGTGCAACATTAAAAGCTACGATTATCGGGTAGCAAGAGCCCCGACCTTCGTCCTCCACCGCAGCCTCCGTGCCCCCGGCCTTAACGGGTCGTGAACGTCTTCCCCCTGGAAGGATGCAGAGAGGGGTCAGCACAGCCCCCCATCTTCTGCTGGGTGCCCCAGGGCTTCTGGAAGGGCTCCTGTGCTGAGCTCAGGCCCCACCGGGTCAGGGTTCAAGGGCAGTTGTGGCTGCAGAACAGGGGACTGTGGGGAGATGTTGGCTTCCCAAGAGGGGATCCCCAGTGTCCCACAGCAGAATGCAAAGGGATGCACAAAAAAAGGACATTGAGGGGTTTTGGGATCAGCAAAGGGCCTGAGGGAAACACGTTCACACAACTGCTCTCCACTCCCTTTGCTCTGGGCTGCCTTATTCACCAGAGGGAGCCAGTCAGCCAGTGTGGGGCCCAGCAGTGCTCTTGGTCCCAGCTGCCTGCTGGCCAAGGGCAATCTGGGACTTGGAGGAGCTGCAGATACACTGGGCAGCAGGAACCTGCTCCAGCACCCACAGATCTCCAGGAAGGACCTGGCTACTCCTCCATAAGCTGAAGCTGCCTCCAGAGCCAATCTGCCAGCTTCAATACAATGGGGGAAAAAGCTCCACACGTCACCATGGGTGCAGGGAGGACAGTGGTGACACCAGACCTTGCAGAATTGTTTAGGAGCCTCCTTTTGCAAAGGACCAACTGGGACAGGGTTTGCCACAGACCCAGCTCCTTCACAGGACACGCAAGGCACTGAGTGTGGTGGAGGGACCACAAAGAGGCCCTGATCCATTCCTTCATCTCAAGGTACCCAGGTAAGAGCACTATAGAACACCCCATTTCTCTCTCACATGGGGTCTTTGGCCTGGTCACTCCCACATCACCCTGGTCTTCCCCAGACTGAAGAATTCCAAGCTGAGAAGGAGCAAGCTCATGGCTGTCAGAAAAGCCCAGAGAGCTGAGCCCCATTTTGCTACTCACGTGATTGTTTTCATTTCTTTCTTCTCTGCATCTGGACGGGCACGGTTCAGCACCTTGAGGAAGTCTGATGTTTTTGCCCTCATACGTGTGTGGATATAGGCCTGTTCATTAGGACAAAATGGGGACATGTCAGGATCCTGTCTTCACAGCTAACTCACATCCTGAAATCTCTGCTCCTGTTGGGAAAGCACCTAGCTTTGTATGGCCACGCTACGATCAGGGGAGTTCCAGAGGCAGCAGCCAAAAGTGCTGCCTGAGCCTCTGCCAAAGCCAGGGCTCTGTGAACAATTTCCCTCATTTCTGTTCCCAGAAAGAAGGGAAACCAGACCCTAAATGGAAAAATCCTTTGCTGCTAGGATGGGAAGAAACAGGCACTGCCTGCATCAAAAAGCCAGGAGAAGGTGATGCTGCCACCCCTGCATGACTAGGAAGGGCAATGACAGAGCATAGTGAGCTCTTGGAGAGGCACCCCTGCTCCACACTCCTCCCCTGCTGCCCCAGGTTAGATGGGCTGAAGCCTCCCTGTATCCCCCAGCCCTAACCCTGGGTACCTTCGAGCACTTGATGTGATAGTGCAGGTAGTCCCGGAATGTGTGGATCAGGTTTATGGTGTTGTCTCTGGCAGCAGCATTGGTGTGACGGGGGAACAGCACTGAAAAAGAGGGTGAAAAACTGTGACACAAATTGTTAGTGCCTCCTAAGCACCACTGATTTTAAACCAGGGCTTAGCAGCACTTTTCTATGTCTCCCACAGCACTCTGGACACTCCAGAGGACACAGGAGTCCCAGTGATGACAGCACTGTAGGAAACTGCACGATGCTACCTCAGGGCTTGGGAGAAGCAAACAAGAGGAGAGGGCTGGGAGGCAAACAAGGGCAGCCAGGCTGCTCAACTGATTTCAAGATCCAGTCTGCCCTTGGATCTCTTGAAATCAGTTGTGGATCCCTGCCTGGCCTCTTGCTGGCCCCATGACAGAGCAGGGGGCCAGAGGCTCACTCCTACAAGCTGGTGCTGTGCTAAGTGTCCCTGATCTAACAGCTGACTTTTTTTATCTGGGTGATGATCCAAGATGGGACTGTCAGATCAGTTAACAGGGAACAAAGTCTCACTGCTAGTCCCAGACCTGCTATTAGACAGCCCCCATGTAGCTGCTCTATCTAACCTCTGGGCACCATTGCTAACTTCCCCTGCAGTGTCTGTGCTCCACCTCTACGCTCAGAGCTGCAGGAATGTTCTGTAGCCATGGGAGACCCCAATGACACATGCAACCAACCCAGACACCCATGTCTCTGAAGAGACCTCTCCCTTTGCACAGGGCAGGTTAGGACTCCTCAGCATTGCTGGCCAGGAGGAAGCGATGACTGCTGACTGGCACCTCTGCAGGCAGAGGAAAGGGGGTGTGGCAGATGGAAGTGTGTGGCCCAGAGCTAAGAGGCAGAGCTGGAGAAGCAGAATTGTTCCTGCTCTCCAATTGCCTCTGCTGCTCAAGGACTGCAAAGGTGCCTTCAGCTGAACAAGCTACAAACAGACTCACACGAAACCTCCAGTTTCTACAACTCCCCCCTGCCGTTGCTCCCAAATGCTGAACTTACTTGGTAGGCAGACACTAAATGGCTCACCATCCACTTCCATGCCTTACAGCCCACAGCAGAGCTGATACAGTAAAGGGACACACCAAAGGAATCAAAGTCCAGAGTCCCTTCAGCCCCCACTGACTCGCTAAAACACTCGGGGAAGGAAAATTCCCTTTTGTTTTGCATGCAGCAGCAGGAACCTCCCTCCCTCCTCCCCAGGTGTCCCTTCAGCCCCAAAACTGCCTGCTCACCAAAGGTGATGTAGCCAATGTTGTCTCCAACAGCTGCATCTGTGTCTTTCAGCTCCAAGGGTGGCTCCCTGTGGCTGAAGAGAACCTGTGGGGCTGTGTGACTGGCCCGGCGACCCTCCTTGAACTCCTGAACAAGACAAAGTGTAAGGTGAGTCCCACTGAACATTCCAGCAACACACTGGGAAAGCAAATGGGGTTTCCTCGCTCCCAGAGCTGCTTTCTCAGCTTCCCCTGAATGGGCTGAGTCTATCAGGCCACACCTCTGGAAAACAATCCCTCTTCCCATTGAAACCAGACCAAAATGCAGGTCTGTCCCGAGTTCACACGCAGTCCTCGAGCTGCCCCTCAGCTGGAGTAGCTTTCAGTGTCACACCTCCTGCTATGGATGTTCTGTGGAAGGGACAACTCATTCTCAGCAAGCTCCTACCAGAAAGCCAACACCACAAATGCTTCCAGAGAAAAGGAGCAGCACCCGTCACACCAGAGGACAGGAAATTCTCAGAAAGGGTTGAGGTCTTCATGGCATAAAGGCTCTGCTGTTTGAGAAAGCATCTCCCACCAGGAGCCTCTGCCTAGGCATCAAGAGGCACCTTTGGGGTTTGAAACTTGTGTGAGGAGCCTGCTCCTCTTAACACTTCTCTGCGCCTTGAAACACCTGCAGGCAGGGAGATCCCTTCTGCCAGGGAACCTCTCTGACAGCAGCACAACCCCCACCTCACAGAAAGACACTAGGTCCACGTTTCAGGAATTACAAGACCATGCCTATGCAGGGCTGGGTACACAGCCTAGACATCAAGGCAGGGCAGACTCCCCTCTGCCTCACTGACCCCCAGCCCAGCCTTCCTCAGCCACCCTCAGCTTCTTTTCCCACCTGAGCACAGCTCAACACAGAAGGGCAGGAGCATCTGTGCCCCTTAAAAAAACAGGTAGTTCACCAGGGTTTCCTTAATGAAATGCTTAGCTTGCACTTCCACATGCTTATGCCAGAGGGAGAAATGGTTCAAATGGCTTCCCTGGCTTTTTAATGGTCAGATTTTCTCCATGAGAACCCAGATGAGCAGCCACCCTGCTCGACTGGGCTCTGTTATGCAAGAGCAATAGCTGGAGGGGAGGAGCCATCCATGACTCAGAATGGAAATTCTTGTGGCGAGGCAGGAGCAGGGTTTGCTGTGGTAAAAACCAAGATCTTGGGACGTACAGACTCTGGGATAGCTGCTGCCTTAAAGCCCTGCCACCTCTCTGGGAGCCTCACAAACCCTGCTTTGTTCACCTTATGCCTCCTCCCTGATTTTAAAGCTGAATTCCAGACTGTAGGATATGCTGGTAGGAAAAAGTTTCAAGCCAGAGCAGATGCCCTTCCTGCAGTTAAAGAACACAGCACAGCTGCAAAGTAAGACTTCCATTACAATAGACTCTGTTCTAATGACCCCCAACACATCTAAACTGATATGCAGCAAACTGGGACAGTAACTCAGAGTCCACAGTCTGTCAACAGGATGGTCTGGCACCCCAGAATAACCAGACTAAAGCTCCTTTAGCCCTGGAACACCCTGCAGGGCCCTGCTTCACAGCCTTGCCCACGCAAGAGTCTCCCCAGGTGCTTCAGCAGACACGTGAGCTGCGTGGGTCAGCAAGATGAACACAACCAGCAGCACACACTGAGCCTTCCCCAGCTGTAGGGAAATATCTCAATCTGCACAGGCCTTGCAGAGCCACCAACAGACACACCAAGAGTTTACTGTGGGCTTCTGAATGCTCCCCAGCTCAATGGCAGCTGCAGAGGGCAGCCGAGTCCAGAAGCACATGGCACTGCGATGATTGATCCAAGACCACAAGCAAAGCACATTCACAGCTTGGGAAAGCTCAGATTTGAGAACCCACTACATCATGGGAGAGCAGCCACACATGAGCTGCTGAGTCTCTCTGCAGCAATGACACTGGAGGTGAAGACCACTCAGCACCACCCTAGGCATTGTACAACATTGCCTCATCCCTTCTTCTGCCCCTACAGCCTCCCCACCATGCTCAGCTCCTCAGCTGGCTGGTCAGCCCTACACCACAGCTGCTGCACTATAGGGCTTCAAGGTAAGTACTGAAGTATTCATTGCAGTTTCTCATCTGTAACATATTTGTCTGTCCATACAAGCAAGACCATGAGGGTGACAATGCATGAACCTGGATTAGAAAATACACTGCCCATGCCTATTACCATGATTGTTACATCCCAGTGCAGCCTGGAGCCCTGCAAAGCATTTATGTGGATTAAACTGCCTGTGAGCTCACTGAAGCCTAACGTCTGCTTGTTTGGCAATGCTGCTTCGAGCAAGAAGGCATCTGAATCAAGGAGCAGACCCTTTCCCTGCTGTCAGTTTCCATACCTGCATAAACACCTTTCCAATCACCACGTCATCATCATCCTTAAACACCGTGCTGAACACCACCGTGACACGGTCCTTTTTCGCTTCCACATACCTGTGGGTGGGGAAGAGCAGAGAACCCAGCTGTCAACCAGAGCTAAGAGGTACAACTGGATGAGGAAGCAACCATGTGACAAGATCAAGTAGATATAACCACCATTCACAGGGCCAGCTGCTGGAATTTCCCCCTCCCTTCGAGACATTATTTACAGGGAGCAAAACATTTCTGTTGGGAGCGGCCAGTTCCTCTCCTGCATGCAGCCACAAGTGCTGCCACTAACAGAGACTCTTGTGCAACATCCCTGCAGCTGAGGGAAGAGCATTACCCTCACTGGATACCTCTGACCGTCAAGGGCAGGCCTTTATTAATCCCCCTGCCAAGGCACGGAGCAGCAGAATTTCCAGACTTCCCATCCACAACCTTGAGCAGAGGGTGCATTGACAGCCACCCAGTCCCTGTGGTTTGAACACTTACATTGTCTCATCATCCCTGTAGTGGATGACAGCTCTTTTTTCTCCTTCTTTGCCCTCTTCCTGGAATTTGAAATACTTCTCAAAGACGGAAGCGAAGCAGTTGCGCTTCAACATGCCGGCTTGGTGCACGATGGCATCCTTGTCTGCAGGAAGGTTCTCCAGGTCATAGAGCAAAGAGACATTGTAACCTGGGGAGGGACAGACACTAACCTCAGTTATCTACACAGGGCTAAGTGAAGAGAGAGATGTTTTCTGGAAAGAGACACCTCCAGTTCCACCTTTGCTTTAAGCCCTCCCAGAGCTCCAGAGGCAAGTGTTTCCCACTCCATCATTGCCAGAAGCCATGCCTGACCCCAGCATGTGCCCATGGCAACGTTCCTGGAGCTCTTTCATGAGCTCCCAGATGCATGTGCTGCTGGCTGAGCTGCCTCCAGGTTTTTTCAGTGAGTAGGAAGAGCTGTCACAGGTAACCATGGTTTTCCCATGCCTCACAAAGCGTCTTTAAGAAGAACAAAGACCCCAACTGCAAGGAACAAAGGCTTCCTGGAGGAAGGCTGCATCAAGAATTACAGTCTGTGCTGCAAGCTACTTCAGCCTTGGTGTTCCTAAACCACCTTGTAATTTGCCAGTCATTGTACAGAGCCCCAGCTGGAGCACAGCCTTCATTTGAGCATATCTGAGGCAACATAAGTAACTTTGGAATTACATTCATACCCACGAAGAATGTTATTGCAGAGTTACCTGATTCAGGATTTACCAAGTAGTTTCCATAGACTTTCTTCAATACCTAGGAAAGAAATGAAACAAAGCTGTCAGAGTTCTTTCCTCCTGCACAGCCCAGGTCACATTTCAAAACATCTAATTATAACATCTCCTTCCCCTAGTCTAAGTGAACTTGGAAAAGTATTAACTCATGGACTTCTAGTATCACTGTCTGTTCCTGCTCTAGGAGAGGTCCCTGAACACCACTGACAGGGGATGTGCTGCAAAACAGGACTCAAAACTGGAGTTCCTTCCTAGTCTTGAACTTGTTTGGGGAAGGACATCCTTTCTACACACCTCACACCTTCAAAGAGAACTGTCAGCAGAGCTTGACACCACAGATCTGAGGGCTGCAACCCTTATTCCCATTACAAGCAGATGCAGATCCCTGTACCTCTCCCTGGGGAAGGCAAGTTCTGAGTGAGTCAGGAGCAGTGTGGCTGGGTGACCACCTGCAATGTCTCAGCCTATTGCATGGGACAGACAGGGATGGAGAGGAGCCTGCCAGGCAGCTTGGATGCCTCCCAGAAGCAGAGCCACCTACAGCACAGCAAAAAACCTTTCTTCAAGCATAATCACTGCTGAATTTCACATCAATGGCAATTTTCTACTGAGCCCTGGCTCCGTGTCCATGAGGGGGCTGGGAACAGGAGGTATTTTACAGAGAACACAACGCTGTAGCAGAACTGGACCTCCTGGGATGACACCCACTACCATACAGAGGATGCATGGGCTCTCAGCATGCCAAAACCTCCTCTCAACAGAGAGTCTTCCTGCCAACAGCAGCCTGGGGAGATGATCTATCCTAGCAGGAACCCCTCTTTGTGCTCTTCACAGTGAGGTTTCACCAAAGACAGAGCAGAAATAAGCTCCATCATCTCCAGGGAAACACAGAGAGCAACCATTTGCAAACAGGTGATTAAAAATGTAACTTCTAGTTAGGTGGCACTCCCAAGACTGTCCTGCAGAAATCCCATTTTCCTCTAAAAGCTTGAGAAGGTGCCTTCCACCACCAGTGTGGCAACTACTGGTGCACAGTTGTATCACTCACCCACCACAGAGATTCTCTGGGGATCACACACTGTACTGATCCTTGATAAATATGCTGCGAGTGCCCCCCCCCATTTGACTCTCCTCTTGCCAGCTTCAGTACCTTCAGCAGCTGGCAACACTGCTCCTAGAAAGCCCAGCCTACAGGAACCAGGAAAGCAGGACACTTGTGTCATTAATTCTGGCTTTGGTTAAGTCTTGCAGCAACGTGCAGGAGTTCACTGTGGGTTCAAATCGCCTGTTTCTTGCTGGGCTGCAATAAACTCATGGAACAGTTTCCTTGTTTTCCTCTGAGAACAGACACCCAGAGACAAAATCATGCTGAAAAGCCTCAGGTGAACCCCATTCACTACCATGTGAAGATTTGAAAACTGCCTCAGGAACTGAGTCACATTTCCTGCCTCACCACCCAACCACAGCTCAGAGAGGCTCCTTCTTTCTACCATAAATGGCCCTCCTCAGCCCCAGCCCCTTCAACAGGAATTGAACCTGCTGCTTCACACAGCAACATAAAAAGGGAACCAGGCTGCACGTCGAGGTCTGCACACACAGCAAGAGCCTGTCACTTGCTCTCAAGCGTGGTTAGATCCAAAGAGCATCTAGAGAATCTAGATTTTTCTTGCTGGCTCCCTCCACTTGTAGGGCAACTATTTCAATAAGTCAGGCCTTGCAATCATTTGGACTTTCAAAACTCATGGTGCCTTTCAGGCTGTAGTGTCACCTAAGGTGAGTTCTGCATGATGAGAGTGTGAATACACTTAGCCCTTGCCCTCCAGGAAAATGGGACTCCAGGTTGATGCAGGGCTGCTCCTTTCACTGGCATAAGAGAGGAGCACAGATGCTCCTCTGAGACTTAGACATTAGGTCAACATGGCAAGGACATTAGAACATTTCTAAGCTCAAGGCCCAGACATACTCACCTCATCAGCACCATGTTCCTGGAGTTCCTTGTAGAATTTCAGAGAAATACTGACCATCACTTTTGTCTTGTCTCCATTGGGATTTGAAATATGGTAAAGGACTCCATCAAAGTCTGTGAAGCAAGCAAGAGAAAGGTGAGGGAACAGAAACCAGTTCCTATTTCTGGGGAAGGTTTTTCCTATGTGTTCTACTAACTGCACGAAGCTGCACTGTTCCTCCTGCTCCAGCCCTCACACAAAACACCAAGGAAGAAACCTGTAATTAAGGAAGGTGGTAACATCATGTAACAAGATCTGTTATCATTTAAAGGGCTGAAACAGCTTTGAAACCTGTCCATCACACAAAGCTTTAGTCTAGTGTCATTTAGCATCCCTGGCAGATCTGCTTGTGCTCAACACATGGGGACACAAACACACAGAGACAGGAACCTTCTGGATGGCCAGCATGGCAAGTGACTGACATGCCCACCAAGCCACAGCTGCAGCCTGAAGAAGGAAACATCTCTGATAGCAAAGGCAGCTCAGCCACTGCCTGCTGAGACAGCTTCACTGCAGAACGGGCAGGGAAAGGCAGCCCTCCAGCTACTTCCCGAGCTCCTCTTCCCTGTGGAGCTCTGCAGCTTAAACAGATTCTTAATAACAGAAGCAAAAAATCAGATGCTGAATGAACACCTGAACTTCCTTGGCACTTCTTGTACTAGAGAGCAAACTTCAGATGATGAATTCATCTTGCCTGTCACCCTGAGCCAGCTTCCTAACAACCCAAACCAGATGGTGCTAAAGACCTAAGAACAAGCAGCATTAAGGGCAGGACTGGAGAAGAGGTGAGATGAGCTGTGTAGAATGCACAGACCAAACCACAGCCTCCACTGAGCTCAGTGCTGGGGGGGGGCGAAATCCCAGGGAAGGTGGATGGCCAGAGAACACAGTGGGACAGCTGACAAAGCCCCAGCTCTGGGGACACGGCAGGTGAATTTGGGCACACCAGTGAGCAGACCACCTGAGCCAGCCCTTTTTTCAGAGAAGTCAAGAGATCTGTGAAGCT